>JAMRYI010001674.1:0-15182 GCA_029231635.1 Ditylenchus weischeri | reverse complement strand
AGTAAAGAGCACCCAAATATATGTTGCAGACCCCAGAAAAGTGCGTAAAACACTTATTAGTCACAACTTCCATATGCTGGCCTACCCCTAAGCCTAAGTAAAGAGCACCCAAATATATGTTGCAGACCCCAGAAAAAGTGCGTAAAACACTTATTAGTCACAACTTCCATACGCTGGCCTACCCCTAAGCCTAAGTAAAGAGCACCCAAATATATGTTGCAGACCCCAGAAAAGTGCGTAAAACACTTATTAGTCACAACTTCCATATGCTGGCCTACCCCTAAGCCTAAGTAAAGAGCACCCAAATATATGTTGCAGACCCCAGAAAAGTGCGTAAACACTTATTAGTCACAACTTCCATATGCTGGCCTACCCCTAAGCCTAAGTAAAGAGCACCCAAATATATGTTGCAGACCCCAGAAAAGTGCGTAAAACACTTATTAGTCACAACTTCCATATGCTGGCCACCCTAAGCCTAAGTAAAGAGCACCCAAATATATGTTGCAGACCCCAGAAAAAGTGCGTAAAACACTTATTAGTCACAACTTCCATAT
Organism: Ditylenchus weischeri; assembly: GCA_029231635.1. Taxonomy (NCBI): domain Eukaryota; kingdom Metazoa; phylum Nematoda; class Chromadorea; order Rhabditida; family Anguinidae; genus Ditylenchus; species Ditylenchus weischeri. Next base: position 14,628 of record JAMRYI010001674.1, on the reverse strand, counting down.
GCTGGCCTACCCCTGCTCTCCAAGTAAAGAGCACCCAAATATATGTTGCAGACCCCAGAAAAAGTGTAAAACACTTATTAGTCACAACTTCCATATGCTGGCCTACCCCTAAGCCTAAGTAAAGAGCACCCAAATATATGTTGCAGACCCCAGAAAAAGTAAAACACTTATTAGTCACAACTTCCATATGCTGGCCTACCCCTAAGCCTAAGTAAAGAGCACCCAAATATATGTTGCAGACCCCAGAAAAAGTGCGTAAAACACTTATTAGTCACAACTTCCATATGCTGGCCTACCCTAAGCCTAAGTAAAGAGCACCCAAATATATGTTGCAGACCCCAGAAAAAGTGCGTAAAACACTTATTAGTCACAACTTCCATATGCTGGCCTACCCCTAAGCCTAAGTAAAGAGCACCCAAATATATGTTGCAGACCCCAGAAAGTGCGTAAAACACTTATTAGTCACAACTTCCATATGCTGGCCTACCCTAAGCCTGCCTAAGTAAAGAGCACCCAAATATATGTTGCAGACCCCAGAAAAAGTGCGTAAACACTTATTAGTCACAACTTCCATATGCTGGCCTACCCCTAAGCCTAAGTAAAGAGCACCCAAATATATGTTGCAGACCCCAGAAAAGTGCAAACACTTATTAGTCACAACTTCCATATGCTGGCCTACCCCTAAGCCTAAGTAAAGAGCACCCAAATATATGTTGCAGACCCCAGAAAAAGTGCAAAACACTTATTAGTCACAACCCATACGCTGGCCTACCCTAAGCCTAAGTAAAGAGCACCCAAATATATGTTGCAGACCCCAGAAAAGTGCGTAAAACACTTATTAGTCACAACTTCCATACGCTGGCCTACCCTAAGCCTAAGTAAAGAGCACCCAAAATATGTTGCAGACCCCAGGAAAAGTGCGTAAAACACTTATTAGTCACTTCCATACGCTGGCCTACCCCTAAGCCTAAGTAAAGAGCACCCAAATATATGTTCCAGACCCCAGAAAAAGTGCGTAAAACACTTATTAGTCACGACTTCCGTATTCTATACTAGCGCCGAAAGAACTATTGTTTTCCTCGAAAATGAAAAAAGTTTCATTTTCGAGGAAACATCTCTACACCACAAATTTTATGCTCTAATTCTAACAATATGAAATCAGGCGAAAAAAGAGTGGGTTTACATGAAGGGGTTTACATATTTTAACCCCTTAAAATCTTAGAATTGTCAATTAAAAGTTCAATTAAAATATTTTAGTAATAATAGTAATCTTTGTCGGGTATCTCGCGGGTCAGAGTCACAAGCTTCAATAACAAACTTTTTTCTAAAATTTTTAGAAACTTTTAATGCCGAAATTCTCGCCAGATTCTGCTGATCATATTGAGTATAAAATGTCTCAAAGTCTAATAAAAAAATCATTTGACAGACCATTTGAAATTTGTTTTGCGACTTTTGTCTCGCGGGAGTCTGATGAGGCTTTTAAAAAACCGGTTCCATTAAAGTCCCTTGTCAAAAACATCAACTTGGTGTATGGCCAGGGCGCTAGTGAAGAATAGGGTTCTTGTGGGTCAGTTTAACCCCCTGCTGTTTTATTTGTAAAAACAACAGGGGGATCAAGCTGTTTTTTACGAAAAACAACAGGGGGACCAAGCCGTTTTTTACGAAAAACAACAGGGGGACTCAAGCTGTTTTTACGAAAAACAGGGGGACCAAGCTGTTTTTTACGAAAAACAACAGGGGGACCAAGCTGTTTTTACGAAAAACAACAGGGGGACCAAGCTGTTTTTTACGAAAAACAACAGGGGGACCAAGCTGTTTTTTACGAAAAAACAACAGGGGGACCAAGCTGTTTTTACGAAAAACAACAGGGGGGACCAAGCTGTTTTTTACGAAAAAACAACAGGGGGGACCAAGCTGTTTTTACGAAAAACAACAGGGGGACAAGCCTTTTTTACGAAAAACAACAGGGGGACCAAGCTGTTTTTTACGAAAAAAACAACAGGGGGACCAAGCTGTTTTTTACGAAAACAACAGGGGGACCAAGCTGTTTTTTACGAAAAACAACAGGGGGACCAAGCTGTTTTTACGAAAAACAACAGGGGGACCAAGCTGTTTTTACGAAAAACAACAGGGGGACCAAGCTGTTTTTACGAAAAACAACAGGGGGACCAAGCTGTTTTTACGAAAAACAACAGGGGACCAAGCTGTTTTTACGAAAACAACAGGGGGGACCAAGCTGTTTTTACGAAAAACAACAGGGGGACCAAGCCTTTTTACGAAAAACAACAGGGGACCAAGCTGTTTTTTACGAAAAACAACAGGGGGACCAAGCTGTTTTTACGAAAAACAACAGGGGGACCAAGCTGTTTTTTACGAAAAACAACAGGGGGACCAAGCTGCTTTTACGAAAAACAACAGGGGGACCAAGCTGTTTTTACGAAAAACAACAGGGGGACCAAGCTGTTTTTACGAAAAACAACAGGGGGACCAAGCTGTTTTTACGAAAAACAACAGGGGGACCAAGCTGTTTTTTACGAAAAACAACAGGGGGGACCAAGCTGTTTTTTACGAAAAACAACAGGGGGACCAAGCTGTGTTTTTACGAAAAAACAACAGGGGGGACCAAGCTGTTTTTTACGAAAAAACAACAGGGGGGACCAAGCTGTTTTTTGGAACCCTATTCTTCACTATAGCCTATGGCCAGTCCTCCCCTTTTTTGGCTTTAGCTTAGACGGAGGATAGGCAAGTGTATGTTAAAACGGGCAAAATGGCCTAGCCTCCTGTGAAAACTTAGAGCACGAAAATGATCAAAACGTTTTCATCGTTTTTCCCCCTAATTTACTTTCTTCGTTGGGGTCTAGTTGAAAGTGCACATATACTTGTGATAAGCATAATTGTCAATAAATTCTATAAAAGCAACAACCATTTGGAAACAATTTCTACTGCTATCACCAAAAACAGCCAAAAAAACTCAAATTAGAAGCACTTTGCTTTGGCAAAAAACTAAAATAATTTTTTGGCTATTGGAATACAAAATATACTTTGGAATAACAGACTCCACTGGCTGGCCTGGCCAAAACACAACTATGGCTAGCTGGAAAAAGAAGCTTATCACACACAACAGCAATAATAGTTATCAGTAGTCGCAGTAGTTGTTCTCCCCTTTTTAGTTGGGGTGTAAGATGCCAGCATTTGCTTGTATTTATTGGTGGTATACACGCGCAGTAATAGTACAAAGTGATGTTAGGCTACTTGGTTTGGTTATTTGCCACTGTTATTGGTGTCTATTTGCTGGTTCGCAAGTCAATTGAATCTATTGGTTGGTTCATTTTTTAGATTCTTTAAATGGCTTAGGCTTGGCTTTTCCCCGCTCAGCTTATGGGAAGTTATTTTTGCGGTGCTGAATTTGTAGTTTGCAATTCTTGAAAACTCCCATAAGCCCCAAGAAGTATGCCCACTTTCAAACGACCATAAAGGCACGTTCACAAGAGTGTCGACCTAAGTGTTCTTTTAGCGCGGAAAGGGCTGTACACTTTTTTCCTCAATCGAATTTTTTTCTTTTACTACCACATGATAGCTAAGATTTAGGGCTTCAAAATGAGCTATTAACAAGCTACACCTTTTAAAAAAATTTAGATAAAAATGCTTAGGTCCGCACTCGGTCGAGTGAAAAAATAAGCATACAAGTAGAGATGATGGCTTGACCTTTTCGGGACGGGACGGGTCAAAATTCAAATTTAAAAATTTCGGGACGGGACACGGGACGGGACACGGGACGGGACACGGGACGGGACACGGGACGGGACAGGTGCCAAAAAATTTCTGGGCGGGATTCCGGGACGGGACGATTCTCTAAAATTAAGGGGACGGGACGGAATTGTCCCGTCCCGTCATCATCTCTACATACAAGCCCACCCTATTTTTGAAAAAAAAATGTTTTTCTGAAGCCCTCAAATAGGATTTGCGCAATTAAATGTGTTAGCCCTGGGCAGTGTTTCGATGAGGACGTTTTTTTGCCTGTGAGTGAGAATGAAATTTGTCCGCACAGGCTGCGGGTGAGAGTGAGAATAAAAAAAAATTGTCCTCACAGCATGTGAAAATCTCATTCTCAGTGAGAATCTAAATCCAATTTTCCAACTTTTCTGTTAGGTCTGTTTTGACAGTCTAGTCCCAAATATCGCAAGGATTCCGACTTCGCCAATCGTTTTACAGAAACTAAAGATTTTTTACTCTTAAAAAACAAAACCTCGATATAACGCCACCACCTTTCGAAAATAGGGTGCCGTTATATCGAGGTTTTGTTTTTAGAGTAAAATTTTTTTTGGTTTTTGACAAGTGTAAAACGATTCGCAAAATCGAAATCCTTGCAATGTTTGGGGCTAGACTGTCAAAACAGACCTTACAAAAAAAATTCGAAAATTGGATTGAAAAAATATCGGACCCCAAATGAAAAGGAACTTTTGAGGGTGCCGTTGTATATAGGTTTGACTGTAATACAAAGTTCTGAGATTTGGCGGCGGTAGGCGAAAACGGCAGAATCTGCCGTTTTCGCCGCGGTTGAAATGGCAAATTTTGCCGTTTCCGCCTACCGCCGATTTGGCTTACTCTATGTAATTTGTAATCCTAAAACATGACTTGCTATGTTTTGCCAAAATGTCGGTTGAAATATAATCCCACATGCCCCAATAAGCCAACATGCTGAATGGCAGTCAAAAAATAAACCCACATGTGGGCCAATTAGAGGAAATATGGTATGCCTAAAAACGTTTTTTGGTGCGAAAAAAATTTCGCCAAAATTAGTCAAAATTTGTCGAAGAATCATGGGTTAATTACAGGCTGAATCAAAAAAACTCTACCATTTTTCAAGAACAATTTAAATAAACTTTTTAAAGCAAATTTTGAACGTAACTCTTATGTTATCCACAACTCTGCAGCGTTTTTCATAGAAAAAAATATTCGTAGTGTATTTGAGACTTAGTATATACGTGATAGAAGAGTAGCTAGAATATGTTGTTGCCACAGATGTGACAATTCGTAGGCGCCGAGGACCTGTGTGGGGAGCACACGTTACAAAAATGATGCATGCTACCACCAGGATTTGAACCTACAACCATGCCTTGGTCCCCCAAGGCAATCCGAAAAACACTCAAAATTGCCTTGGTCCCCCCTGTGGTTTTTGGGAACTTTCAAGTGGCCATAACTTTTTTTTGAAACAGTCGAGTTCAACTTTTCATAATTTTTTCAAACAGTAAATCGATTACGCTGAGTCGAATGGTGTAATCAGATTTGCGATGTGATCGACGGAATACCCCTAATATTTTTTTGTGGGCAGACAGACACACACACGAAGGTGATCACGTACTTCGAGGTCAAACTTGAAAAAATTAGTGTAAATAAATTAGATCGCTCAGAATCTCGTCCCGGAGTGGCCGAAAACCACTGAAAGTTGCTTTTTGGGGATTTATTACTATATGGGTACTACAATAATATAGTTGGGGTCCAAATTATACACATGAACACCTTCGAATTCGACCTCGAACACTGAACTCGACTTACGTGAACACCTTCGAATTCGACCTCGAGCACTGAACTCGACTTACGTGAACACCTTCGAGTTAGAGTTCAGATCAGAGGTGTTCACGTAGCCAAAAACCCAAACTTTGACTCAAACTCTAACTCGAAGGACGTGAACAAGCCATAAGCAAAGAGCCTCTTCTCAAACCCAGCAACTAGCAGAAGAGAAGAAAGTATATGGTATAAGTAGGACAATTATGGTCATAGCAACATAAATTGCGCACTATTTTTTGTCAAAGAATTATATAATGTGGAGATTTCCGAAAAAAATTCGAAAATCACCCGGGCAAGGGTTTGCGTACGCCAATTTTTTTTCTAATGATAGAGTTTTTTGATTCACCCTGTGTACTCCAAATCTTTCCACTACATTTTAGTTGTTGGCTCAATAAAAGAAAAGCCTGTTCTTATCACTGGGTGTGATTCTGGGTTTGGATTCGACTTGGCACTGAAGTGTTTGCTCAATGGTATACCTGTTTTTGCTGGTTTTCTGACGGAAGAAGTGAGCCTACGCACAATCATCATAGCTATTACTCCAAATATTTTAGGGAAGAGACAATTTTGTTCGGGAAGCCGAAAAACTTTTTGGAAACAAAACATTTCTCAAAACTTTTATCTTGGATGTTCGTCACAAAGATTCAGTTGAACAGGCCAAGAAATTTGTGGAAGCTAATTTAGTAAATTACAAGGGTTGGTTAGCTTCATCAATACCGACAAGCAATTTTAAAACCGAAGAATTAGGTTTGCATGCCTTAGTCAACAACGCTGGAGTGGTAGGAAATGTGGCTTGGGATGACTGGCTGACACCTGAAGATTATGAAAACGTTTGGCAAGGTTTAACTAACTAAAAAAACAAATTTTAATAAAAACAAAAATTTTATTTTTAGTAAACACGTTAGGAGTTATTCGAGGTAATATATAAATTATAAACGCAGTCGGCTCTTGTGCTATTATGAATGCACTTCCAAAATTTTCAATTAAAAAGGGTAGCACCCAGCGAGGGATGAAAAAAAATTAAATTTGAATGAAGAAACTACAGGGTGGCGCGAGAAATTATGTCACTTGGCATCAAAACCGGAGAAAACAAAACAAAAGACAATTTTTGACTTTTTTGCCTTGGTCCCCCCTTTGGTCCAAATTGCCACTCTTTGATACGACTGCGATCTGGAACCTTTGCATGCCCACCGAGACGAAAATGCACACGAAACTTCCCTTGAACTGAATTCGGACTCGCTTCTTTGATCCATTCAGCAGCACAAAACGCTTTCTGCTCCGGCGTGAACACCATTCTGCCTAAAACAGGAAAATGTCAAAAATCTAATTTTGGACCAAAGGGGGGACCAAGGCAAAAAAGTCAAAAATTGTCGAAAAATTTTTTTCTCCGGTTTTGATGCCAAGTGACAGCGCCCGTAATTCTAAGATGTTCTGCGAAAACAGAATTTCGGAATCGCGTCAGGACAGAAAGTTATGACGGTTTGAAATCAGGCGAATTTCTTGCGCCACCCTGTAGATTAAAACAAATATTAAAACGTTTGAAATCAACGACAGAAAACGTGTGAATTTGAAAACTGACAATTTTGAAGAGATAATCATTTTTGATGGCGCAAATACACTTTTTTATGGCGCAGATTTACTTTTTCTTGGCGCAAATTCAGTAAATTTGCACCAAATTTTAGTAAACTTACGCCAAGAAAAAGTAAATCTGCGCCATAAAAAAGTGTATTTGGCAGTGATGTGCGCAGCTCCGCTCTTGGCTCCGAGCGCTCCTGCTCCGAGCCAAGAGCCAGAGCAGGAGCCAAAATTTTTTTGACAGGAGCCAAGAGCCAGAGCAGAAGCCAAAATTTTCGAGGCAGGAGCCAAGAGCAAAAATTTCAAAGCTCAAAGTAAACACTTCGAAAAATACTGAAAAAAAAATTTCAAAAATCATGCTATATATTACCTCTGCTCTTGGCTCCGAGCGCTCCTGCTCCGAGCCAAGAGCCAGAGCAGGAGCCAAAAATTTTGGGGTAGGAGCCAAGAGCCAGAGCCAAAAATTTTGGGGCAGGAGCCAAGAGCCAGAGCAGGAGCCAAAATTTTGGGGCAGGAGCCAAGAGCCAGAGCAGGAGCCAAAATTTTCGGCAGCAGATCACTGGTATTTGCGCCAAAAAATATTTGCGCCATATGAAAGTGATTTTGCGCCATCAAAAATGATTATCCATCTGAAGAGCACCTCAAACCGTACACACTCATTTCATCACAACTTTTTTGAGCTCAAACTCGGGTTTTTGGTCTTAGGCTAGGGTAGGCCATCGTATGTTAGTACGGGCTCAAACGTGTTTCCCGACTTAATTTAGACCTTAGTTCAAGCTGGATTGAGATTTTTATTTTTGGATGAAATGAGTTGTGATGAAATGAGTACGATCTCCTAAACACCATAATAGCCGTGAAATCTCACCCTGAATGAAATTTACCTTTCTGTGATCAACTAACACGATAGGCGCATTTCGGATTTTCTTTGAGAAGTAAAAGACCATTTTTGAACAAATAAAGTGTCGTTTAATTTTTTTCACCAATACCCTGAAACCGTTTCGTAAAATTTATTCCTAAGTAGGTCTTTCGTCAAAAGTGATAGCTTTTACTCCAAAATATTTTTTTATACGCTGTCTCTACAAAGACTATTCTCGATAAGGTGGTTGTTAGATTTTAGTTGGTTAGATTGTGATCAAACCAGGTATTTAGTAATTTATTTTTAGTTACCCACGCATTCAAGCACCTAGTGAAAAAGATGAAGTTTGTTAATAAAATAATTCAAACAACTAATATTATTGAATTTTTCAAGAAATTTAGAGGAAGAATAATAACTACCGCAAGTGTATGTGGACGAGTGGTTGGTTGCTAGACAAATTAAGAAAGTTCGGAAAATAAGCACCGTGTTTTAGGCTTTGCCCGCTATAGGTCCTTACAGTGTGTCTAAATTTGCTGTTGAGGCTTACTGCGACACCATCAGGTAACTTTTCTAATCCTACTTTCTATAAAAATAATTTCAATCTACAGACTGGAATTGGGACGGTTTGGAGTAAAAGTGGTCATTCTGGAGCCGGGCTTCTTTAAGACCCCTTTGACAAATGCTGAGAGGAATGCTCAGATGCTTGAGAATATTTGGAAGCGACTGCCCAAAGCAGTGCAAGAAGAGTATGGGCCAGAACTTTATGAATTTAGTGAGCTAATTGAATTTTTCAAATGTATTTCAATAAGAAATCTCAGGCAGGAAAAAAGTAATGCACCACCTGTCTGACAACTTGTGCCCTAATACAGAATGGGTTGTCGACGCTTACTTCCATGCAATTACTTCAATATTGCCAAGGTTTTTTATATCTTCTACAGGGTGTCTCAAAAGTATAGGGTGTCTCAAAAGTATCGGGTATTTTATTTGAAAAATTTGTCGAGGGCTTCCGCGCACCGGTGGGACCTCAAAAAAATTTGGAGGTTTCAACCAACGGTTTGAAGACAGTTTTATCCACAAGTATTCTTACACTCAACAAGACGATCTTATATAGAGAAACAACATTAGAAAAAATACGCAACCTAATTATTTAATGAAGGTCCTTTCCTTCTTTTTATCAGACGCCAAATTTTCTTTGTAAATCATTAATGCCGATAGCATAGTGACCGCGATAAGCGAAAATTGGACGGCGTCCCGTCCGCCGTCTTGACGTTTTTCGCCGGCCGTCCTTAGATTTTTGCGTTCGGCCGGCCGTCCAACCGGCCGTCCTTCAAAAAAAAAATTTTCGCAGGCCTTCGGCCGGCCGTCCAATATTTCGCCGTCCTCTGAAATTTAGCCCCGGCCGTCTACCGGCCGTCCAAAGTAAATTTTTTTTTTGCCGGCCGTCCACCGGCCGTCCAAAGTCAAATTTTTTCGCCCGTCTTCGACCGGCTGTTCTTATTGCAGTGTGCATGTATTCTGGATTAGTTATCAGTGGTTACACATTTATTATTGACGATTAAATTTTAGTTTAAAAACGATTGTTTAAGTGCCTTGTTCAATAAAAATTTACATTAAAAGATGGAAGTTTTCAAAATTGTTATTGCGATATACTACTTATCACCTTGCAGTCAATTTTTCCCCACCGTCCGATCTGCCGGCCGTCTTTATTTTTTTCACCGGCCGTCCACCGTCCCGTCCTGACTTTGCACGACCGGCCGTCCGACCGACCGTCTTTTCGAAAAAAATAATCACCGGCCGTCCGCCGGCCGTCCTTTAAAAAAATTCGCCGGCCTGCGGCCGGCCGTCTAATTTTTTATTTTTGGACGGCGGCCGTCCGACCGTCTCACTTTTCGGCGCCGTCCGGACGGAGACGGGGACGGGACGGGCCCGGAGGACGGCGCGGTCACTATGGCCGATAGCTGCTTGCCTAACTGTAATTTTTACTGTAAAATAATAGACATAGAAAACGCATACGCGCAACATACATATTTATAAATGGTACGTGGTTCAAAAATGTGCTAATCGAAACAAATTAAAAAAACGCTCAACACTTTTCAGACACCCTATACATACTAAATGAATATTCCAAGTATTTTTAGAAAACGGTACCAGATCGGCTATGATGCTAACCTATTTTTTATTCCATTCTCAATGCTCCATACACAGGTGCAAGACTGGATGTTCTGGTTGTTGACACTGATTGAGAATCCACCAAAACCAAAAATTTTGTGTAGTTAATGGCCATGTAAATTTTTGGTTATTTATAGTATCCATAAAAAATAAAGGCTACTTTTCGAATATGTTGGCAGTGTGATATGAACAAAAATTAATGTCTGCCGTGAAAAGTTAAATAGACCTGGTCGCAATGTATCATGATATTTCATGATATTTCCGAAAAAACGAAATTCAATATCATACCGCACTATCGCATCAAAAGTGTTTCGAATAAAAATATCCCGCTACTGGCATTTCATAAAGACCAGTGTGCTCTCAATTACGGGTGTCTCACAATTACGTTAACATTTTAAAATTTACCGTATTTCCTCTAACTAGCGCCCCCCCCTGAAGCTAGAAATTTGTAGCTAGAAAGATGAGCTACTGAATGGGTGGTAACTTGCCTGAGAGAAGTGATTAAAAAGTGGGATAAAAATACAATGCCAAAAACACGATTTTGAATCAGGGGGGGGGGCGCTAATTAGAGGAAATACGGTAATATTTTTCGTTTAAATTTCAGTCTTTCCTATTCGTTTGTTTGTTTGATACGCCTGTTTTTCTCACTTGCTTCCCATTTGCTTATTCGTCCTCCAGTTTGTCCATTGCATTAATTTCTGTCGTTCTTCATTAAAGTATTTTTCGTTTACATTCAAGTCGGTTCATGAAATTGATTTCTATCAATTTTGCAAATATGGCTGCAGCCAAGAAAGAAAAGCTACGCGCTGGTTTCGTTCATTTTCGTCATCGAGCTCTCGGGTTTGCGCAAATTGGGTAGCTGTTCTGAGTGACAAGGCAAAAGGTCAGCAATGCGGTTCATCGACTCAAAGAAACTGGCGCTAGCAAGAACCGGATTGGGCAGGGAAAAAAAGAAGTGGGAGAGATGAAGTCTATCGGGTTTGATTTAGTGATTTTGGTTTCTGATTAAAATTTCACAATTTCTCTTTCAGGATAGGAGTAGAATCTGAGTGGAACAAGATCCAGCAATCGACTCTCGAACGCATTGCGGAAAATTTCCCAAGAAGAAATGGAGCGCGTATTGAGGCTGGCGGAAGGCAGAAGAATCCGTTATAGTTATCGTTTATTTTGTCGTGTTTACTGTCATAATTTGTTATCATTGTTTTTATGGCTTTATTGTGGACGTTCCTAGGCTCGCCACCCGAAAATTCGGATACGGTCCGCTATTGTGCTATGCCGACCGATTTTTTTTAATGTTACCGTAATTTTGAGACACCTTGTATACAAGGCAGCCAGGATGATAATTAACAGAATAAAAATGACTTGCCATCTGAGAGTGAGAGTCAGGGGTGCCATCGCAAAAAGTAAAAAAAGCGGCATTTTCGGTAAAAAAAAAGTGGAAAAAGCGGCATTTTGGTTTGAAAAAAGCGGCGAAAAAGCGGCATTTTTTAAACGTATTTGAACCACTTAGAATTTAAGGAAATATATCATACGTACCATTTATTCAACATATCCATACTTTTCACCGGCTTTGGCCCTATCTAACAAGTTCTTGTGGCCCAAGAAATACTCGTATGCGCTAACACTATCTCGTTCAAAATTACACTTGACACAGATAAAGGCATTGATCGTTGACACGAGAAAGCTATTCTTTTCGTCTGTCCAAAGAGCATTCATTATTGAGAAGATCGACTCACAGTAGGCATTTGATGAAAAGATGCTTAGCAGAGCAGAGACCAACTTTTTCAGATGCACGATATTCTTGTCCAAAAAGATTACGCCCCACTTTTGGCCAAGATCTAGTTTAATGAACTTCTCTTCTCCAGCAAGCTTTTCCAAGTTTGCTTCAACCTCAATTATCTCTTCAAGTAGTGAGTTTAGTTCCTCTGCATCCTGCGATATGTAGTACTTATAGGCAGACGATATCTCGTTGAATGAAAGATCAGCATCAAGGCGAAGCCAGTTGAACTTTGAACATTCCACTAACAGAAAAGAAAACCATTCCATGAAGTAGTTGAGAGCGTCATTGTAGAATTTCTGAAAGACCAGATTAACATACAGACTCAGTTGGCCATAAAATATCCAAGTTAAAAGTACCATAAATCCCTCTTCCAACTCTTTCCTCGTTTTTTGCTGTAACTGATTTAAGATAGCAGTTGTATCTGCACCGAAAAAAGACTTGTTACGGAACCCTTGCAGAAGTCTCTGGAAGCGGCGTACATCGTCTATCAGCTCCGGTATTGTCAACGTGCTTTCCTAATAACAAGAGATCTGTGATTCAGTAAACAATTTTACTTTAAACAATGTTTTCTACCTGAGTCTTGGCGTTGAATCGGTTAAAGTTGCCGAGAACGAATGCACCAAACGAAATGACTGTCTTGAACTTGATCACCATCTCCATATTGCCAAATACGTCTTGAAGAAATTGCGAGCCCTCATTGCAATTCTTGAAGTAAAGTGTAAGAGCCGGCCACAGTTGATAAATCCAACAAACTAGAGAGCAAAGCGTCAGCCATCGGACGAATTGTGCCGGTATCTTTTTAACCTCGAATTAGCATCGTAAAGGATGTGAGGATAAAGGACACCTTTTACAAGGGCAGTCGTCTTTGTTCCAGCTGAAGCAAATCGACTACCGGAGATGCTATTAGCAAAAATAACAGGAATCAATTGCGAAGCCTCTTCCATAGAATTCATTGAGTGATTGTGCCTGACTTGGTAGAACGCATAAGCCAATTCAGCTGCGATTGCTTTCTTCTCCTCAGATGACTTAAATTAAGATAAAAATAAAGACAAAATAAGGAACGTCCATAAATTATGTCACGTTGACAGGGGGTGGATTGGTCCCAGCCAAATCTGACAGAGGGGTGGGAGTAATGGTCTTTTCTGACAGGATGTCAGATTTCACGCTTTCTTGAATAGTTTAAATCAGTTTTTGAAAATTTTGACCTAATTTTGTGTATTTGTTTATCTGTTTTGCACGTTATATAAAAAAAATAAATGTATTTATAGCAAAATAACCTGACCACAAGAGCATAGATATTCCTGCTAGAATGTGGAGTTTCATCCAATCCGATCGAATAGTAGCCGGCTTTATTGATCTCTCGAATTAGCATCGTCCGGATGTGAGGATAAAGGACACCTTTTACAAGGGCAGTCGTCTTTGTTCAGGAATCAAATCGACTACCGGAGATGCTATTAGCAAAAATAACAGGAATCAATTGCAAGCCTCTTTCATAGCATTTTTCCGTTTGACGCTAGACATATAAAGTCGACAATGCTTACACATCATTTTCTCGTACTTGTCTTTCATAGTTGGGAAGTACTGATCAAGCAAATGGGTTCAGAAAAGCAGCTGCTGAGTGCAGTCTGTCTGCCAAATCTCCAAGTTCAGGTTTTCATCACCCTCTTCCAGCTACTCTTGGTCTCTTGCGTCAAAAACACATGGGATAGGCGCAGGGAGAAATGATGGTGGAAATTTGGAAGTTTTGCATCGGTAACCTCCACAGCACCAGTCTTCTCCGCATTTTCGGATCTGCAGTGTGTAAGACTTTGGCGGACATGCTCTGTGAGCCAATGTTCCAGGAAGAGATGGCAATTCCGCGGCATCTTTTTCGATGTACTGTGCAAAACTTGGTGGCCATTGATTGTCTAGACGTATTTTCAAATATTCAGGTTAAATTTTATACTAAAAATTACCATTTCTGACCAAACGTCACAAAGTATTTCTGCCGTAGCTTTAAAGTTCTGCCTCTCTAATTCTCCATTAATGGTTTTGCCTGAAGAATCAAGGTGAGTCCCAAATGTGGCGACTGGTAGTACAACACCGGATAGATGCTTTGAAAGCGGTGCCATTCTTCTTTCCACTGGAATGATCCAGCAGTAACCCTCCTCCTCCGCCCCCGTTCCTGCAGCCACACTTCCTCCTACTCCTGCCAGCAACTCTTTGATTGACGACAACATCACCATCGTAGATGCATTTTTTATGGGCTTACTGTGATAGTGCTAATATCTGCAGTCTACTTTATGAACCTGAAGCTCCGAAAGTTGGATATCCTTTTGGCCAATGAAATGGTCTCAAGCATCAAAAAAACAAGGCCTTAGAAAAAGAAGAGGAATGAGTGAGTCAAGACCAAGCTAACACATATTTACGAAAACTATTTGTATGCTATTGAAATTTCAGTATGCAACTATAATATAAAAATACCTTTTGAAACGGTTAACCGGTTGAACTGGCAACCCGGTATATAATATATACAATGTAAAATTTGGAAGTCTAAAGTTGTGTCAGAAAACTGTCAGATTTTAATAAGGGAGGGGGTGGTTCCGGCCCATTCTGACATCTTCTAACAGGGTGGGGGTCGTCAAAACCGGGCTGTCAGTCTGACATAATTTATGGACGTTCCCTAAGCATAAATCAGAAGATC
>JAMRYI010000889.1:0-63292 GCA_029231635.1 Ditylenchus weischeri | reverse complement strand
GGATACCTAGGAGATTTTCCTTACCCTGTATATAAATATAAATGTGAATGTCTCCGTATCGAGAAATCTATGAACGGATACCTAGGAGAACTTCTAGACTGAGATCTACTACTCCTCATACACAAGGCTTCCACCCTGAAGGAAAGCCAAAAATGTGCATGCTGTGAACAGTCGCTAAGTCGAACCTGAGATTCCAGCAACAGTGGAACTTAGAGTAAACACCAGACTCTAACCACCAGGCCACACATGCACACAGATGCATGAGCATTTAAGCCTTATACTTATTCAAATGTTCAAGAGAGCACATTATTTCAAATTGCGCCTTATTTGAGCCATGCACTACTACTATTAACTGTACTATTAAATGTATCTCTGGGCGGAATGGCTTGGAACAGCCTCAAAACAACTCTATTCTACACTTACAGGTCCTGAAAGTTGTTCAGCGGAAGGGCAGGCTCTGGTGTAGAAGAAGCACTGTGACCTTCTAATCTGCCACCTAGTTGCGGTTCTACAACTTAACTGTAACTAATTTTAAAGTCATCACACAATTAAAAAGTTTTTTCTCCTGTTCGTATTTAACCACTTTTTCTTGTTGATCTTTTTCTTCCTTGGATTAAAGGGTCTTACATTGAGACTAAAAGGAAAGAAAAAAAGAAGTGTGGAAAAAAGAAGAATAAAATACAAAAATGTAATGACTTTAAAATTTTATTGAAACATCCTATCCTCATTTTGACCTAGCTTTGGAATAAATTATTTTACTATTCACAATACAAGAATGAAAATTTTTGATCAAATCACATTTTCATGGAATTACAGTATATTGTTGTTGTGTAATCAAAGCTGCAAAAGGAAAACTTTGATTCCTTTTCTACTCTCTCCTTCTTGTAGAAAGACCTTAAGTGCATATTGAAATATAATCCTTTGAAAACGTAGAAAACATTTTTATTATGCATAAACAGGAAAAAAGATTATCATTTACTTTTCTGAGAGTTTGCGTCTTTTTATTTAATTGAATACAAAGAGTCCTAGATAAAAATACAAATTACATAAATTATAAGTAATAACAAAATATCAAAAAAAAGTTGTTGCACTTTATTTTCGTCTAGCGAAAAAATGCTTTTGAGCTTTTCTAGACAAATCTTTTCGTGTTTAATAAAAAATTACATGGATTTTTTAAAACTACCAACTTATTTTCATATAGTTTTCAGACATTTATTTAATTCTCTAACATGTTTGTCCCGACCTGACTGTGTTTTACTCAAGATGTCGAACGTGGTGAAAGTGCTCGAGATAATGGATCTGAGGGTCGTGGTGGTGGCAGTGGCTCTGGAGGCTGTGATGGTGGCAATGACGGGCCCGGAGGAGATATGTGCACCTACTTTTTAAAGTAAGGTGGGAATCAAATTTGAAAATTTTTTGGCAAAAACTATGCTTTAGTGGCTAAAAATCATCGCAGCTTTGATTGCTGGGGCATCTTCTGCTTTGTGCTCTTTTCGTTCATCAATCTTGTGTTGTACTTTCTTCGACCTTTTTGAAGAAAATATGAAAACATTATATAATCATAGCACACATATTTTGTTCTAAACCTTCCAGCTTAAGTTAAAAACTTAAATTTTGAAAACACAAAATTTTTAGAATTTAAAAATTTTTAAAAATTTTGTGTTTTTCAAAATTTGAAGTTTGAACTCGCTTGAGCTTTCATTCTGTTAATCCTGTTTAAACTTCTTACGGGTGTAATGACACTCAACTTTTAACTCATGCCATTGTAAGACTGCAAATATTTTGAACTTACTCAGCTGATATATTGAAATCATGTATGACAATTATTGCTTGTATAGTATTTACTCCATATTTAAAAAGACTTAATGGAATTTGCCCCGAAATAGGTTACTCGAAAAGAGAGAGACAAAGTTTGCTAGCCATTAATACATGGAATGGTTGTCGTTTAAAATAAGGGAAAATTTAAAAAGCTGAGTCACCTCAAGGTGAATATAAAGTTGGAAACTACAGCTGATGGGTTTGTCTCTGAAGGGTCATTCGGTATAGAAATCAACGGTTGTATTTCATGAATGCCTGAAATAAGTTTTCCTGATGATCAGTTTTTTATTCGAACAGTCGGAAAAACAGCAGGTATGGTTAGAGACCGTGATGACAAATGTTCACGCATAATGTCAACAAGTTGAAGTGAAAATTTATTGGGAATGTGAAATTCAGAAAGAGCTTAAGGAAAATATTGAATTGAAAACATTTTCCGACAACACTCAAGAAACTGACCTATAATGCATAAAAGATGGTTATTTTGAAAATTGATACTTTGAAACACTCAGACTTTGATAGTTTTTGGAAAGTGTTTAGAAAAAGAGGAAACTATCAAATACCTTGTTTCAACTCGTTGTATCCGTTTGTCAATTATATTACAACATATCCTGTTGGTCATCTCCGCTGCTTGGATTTTGATGAGAATATCGGAAATGTGACATGGTTAAAAGAAACGGATAATCCTTACACAGGTATTTTAAAAGTTTTAATTGATCCACCAAAAAGTGGAAGTTCTTTTGCATCGTACCTATTCGCCTTTTTACCAATAAAGTTTGATGATCGTCCATCAGTTCCAACATTGCCGCACGTGTGCGAAAAAAATTTCCAAATGGGGCAACATTTTGGATTACAAGTGCACACACTGTCTGGACGAAAGAGCTGTGTCAACTTGTACAAGTATAGAACTTAACTACGCATTAGAGCTCGATATGTGGTGCGCAAAATCTACAGATGCTTCAGGAAGAAAATTTGTTCAAGGATTATACGCAAATTAAGGAAAATTAAAATTCAAGCGACTGGTTTGGACAAACTTAAAAGGCCTGAAACAAAAATGATAAAAATAATTTGTACAACAATGTTGGAATCGTTTTCAAATTAAAATTGACGAAGATCGTGGAAAAGAAAAATGCTGGATTACGCTTTCTGCCAAATTATAGAAAATAGTCTTTGGGGGAAGTTCAGTATGCGTAACTATTAAGTTAAACTATTTTTAGACAGAGTCACCAGCCATTTATACCTAGTATTTAGACAACCCGACAATCGAGATTAATTCCCGTGGATATGATAAATAAAGATGTCATCATGTTAGCTTTCACGAAAAAGAAGAGTTTGTCGTCGAGGAATAGTTCTTCGAATCTTTAATATCACTTATACTAAAGTTGCCGCAAGCGTATTCATCTTCACAAATCTCTTTAAAAAGTGAAAGCACTCCAGCTGTACATGGACACGGATTCCATTATTTAGAAATTTCCAACGATGGCAACTCCATTAGCAATTAGAAACATTTTGGAGAGCTCCTAATCATAATATTAGTTGAATTTGTTTCCGGCGGATGGGCAGTATGGCCTTAAGCTAAAAGCAAAAGATGGGAAAGTTGAATACACTCTGAAGATCCGTGGACTTCCAATGGATTATGAGACGAGTAAAAATCTCTCTTATGACGTCTTCAAAAAAATGGTACTTGAACATGGTGCGGAAAAATCGAAAGAGGAAAACAATGTGACTCTTTATTACAACTCAATTCGTGGCGACAAATTTGGTGTAGTCAATACTATCAAGACAGCTAAAATTTATAAACCAATCACAACAAAGGGAATTTTCTTGATAATTTGTACATTTTACCATTCGGTTATAATTAATTGTATTTTATTATTGTGTTTAATAAATAATACAATAATTGTTTAAATTTATTGAAAATTACAAAATTACTATATAGACAATAGGATTAATAGGAGTTTTCAATAGGAATTTTGTGTTTTTATTTAGAGATCTTTCCCATATAATGTTACAATAATACACTGTATACTACTTTGCCAGGTCACGCCAGAAAGCATAACATCAAGGCTGCTATAGTTCAATGTCGACAGAAAAGAATCTGAGAAGTGGATAGCGCAGGAGTAAAATCCGAAGCAGCAACCAGCTGAATGATCAGAGAAAAGACACGCAAAGCAACCAGTCTCTTGAAGAATCATCACCAACCATGCTGTTGGAGGTTTTTCGATGCACAGAACTGAAGGTAGCCTTTCTAACAAGATTCATTGATCAATAGCTTTATATATCAATAGGATGGCTTTGTCGTTCTCCGCACGAAATAAATAATTTTGTTGTACATTTTAAGTAAGCTTTTATTTTGGCGTATTCAAAACTTATTTGAATATGCCTTATTAAATATATTTACCGCTGAACTTTGCTACCCTTTTGTATTGTTTTTAGTGTATTTTAGTGATGGAGATGTTTTTTTCATGGTGTACGGACAAAATCCATTACACCATCAGATAAGGAGAAGCATCTCCATCGCCCCCTTCCCCCGCCCAGTTAGCCATAAAACAGGGGGAAATCAACTTTAGTGTGAAAAATTTTTGTTTGGTGGATTGAGCAGCTAGCTCTCTACAAATCTATTCTAAAATAAAATTTATTTTTTGTAGTTGTCTATCACACTCCGCAAAAACGATTGCCCCGGTGAAACATGCATTGAGACCAAAGAAGCGAAAGATGTAAGTTTCATCGCTACATTTGATTCACTATGAGTGTTTGATATTATTCGTTCAGGTAACTGTGCTCACAACTGGCCATGAAAAGATGCGAGTGACTGTCTGCCTCACTGCTGATTCAATTGGAAAGAAGCTTATTCCTTATGTGCTGGTCAATCGCAAACGTCCGTTACCAAAAATGAATTCAATGCATGAATTCAAGGACAAGCTTCATCATCAATTGAAACGGCTCTGTTTGGATGGATGACGCGACTACGGACGACTACTTGCGGAAAGTGGTCATGAGCGGTGGAGTCTTCTCAAGCAGACGTCTGTTAGTGTGGGATGCTTTTGCGGCATACAAGAGCTTAAAAACAATTGCTGTTACAAAAAAACCATTTCGCAAAAGCGCTGTTTGGCAAACTGCCATTTTGCAAAAGTACCATTTCGCACACCGTCTATCTGGCTAATCTGCTACTTCGTATGAAACTATCTGGCATATGACCATTTAGCAAACCTGCCATTTCAGTCCTGCTACTTGACAAGAAACCTAACTGATCTACAACTAATCAACGATTTCATAAGCTGAAACCTTCTACGAATTTTCGAAATTATGCGTGCATTTTTCACAATTCGACGGGCAAAATTAATTACAACCCGAAGAAAAACACGGCAACTTTAATAATACTTCTCACAACAGTTTTTTTATAATTAATTTACCCTGAATCACTTGAAATTATTTAACGCGAGAAAAGCGGACTGTAAGAATTGTTTACCTGGGGGGGTTTTCGAACCTTCTGAGCACGATTATCGCAAAATCAGACGTAAAAACTTGTGTGCAATGCCCTCAATTAGCCCAATGTTCACAGCGACTCTTTGAAAAATGGATGGTTTTTTCTTTGGGCTGTTGAGCAGTGAACTTGTTTAACTCATAATTTCGTTTCGTGCTCGTGAGAAAGCCCATTGTCTGAGCTTTCTAATGGTGTTTCGTTTGCTTACATATAAAACTATTGAAATGAAAGCACATATGAAAACACCTGAAACCCTTCCTTTTCTGACTTGTCAAATTTCCACTCAAAGCTGCTCAGGACATGTCATAGTTGCGTTAACTGCTCATTGCGTGTTCAATACTTGTAAAGAAAATCAAGAGCTACAAGATAGGCAAAAAATCAGCACAAGAATTTGACAAAAGTCACTTCGAAATTACAAGAGAAGAGGTAGAACCAGCTGTTTTCATGGAGTTGAAATTTGAAAGATACCTTACCTTAGCTTATTCCTGTCAATCTTTCAATAAAAGTTTGTGCTGACAATCTACCAAAATGCTCAGCGTGAAAAATGAAACAGAACTAATACAAAGACTCAAGACAACAAGCGAACATAACATAATTGAAGCCAAAACAATTTGACCCAAAACCCACAAAAAAAAGAGCTTTTGGACGAAAATTCAATTCAACACAATTATTTTAAAATTCAGATACTTTTAGTTTTTTTTAAAGTTTTGTCTATCTTTTGGTAAATGATTTGCACAAATATCATGTTCGAAAATATGGTGCACTCAGGGTTGCCATCGCTAAATGCAAAAAACCCGGCGCCGAGCCCAAAAACCCCGGCAAAAACCCGGTATTTAAAATCTTGTTTCAGAAGCAAAAGTCCAAGCAAAATTCTTTATTTTACATATTTTTCGCCAAGCTTAACTTTTCCAACAAATCAGATCGCAACAAAAACAACAAATGAGCCTTAACACAATCGAAATCGAAAAAGGGAAAAAAAGCTATAAAACAGTAGCAAATAATAACCATTAATTATCGCTGTGGTTTTAGTCCTAGCAGAAACGAAATTATCAGCAGAAGAACATCCTTCGAAAATTACCAGATATAATCCAGAAGATCAATTTGCTGAACACATCGAGAAATTGTGTTGACCACTATGAAACGACATGACCAACTCCGCAGCTAACGCACGTTTTTCCTCACTGACCTAAATGCCATAATAACAGCATCATTTATCCATAAATTACCGCTAAATTACCGTTTTACGTTTCACGAAAGACAGAAGCGGCTGGTTCTTGTTCACGACTGCAACCTTCTCCTTGTGCTTCCTTGCCTTCGATGTGGTCCTTAATTGCTTTGTCAACGCATTTCTGGAATACCAAATTCTTGTCACAGGCTCTGCAGTAGAATTGATCATTGCCTTTCTTGCTTGCTTCAATAAATTGCTCCTTGTATTTCTCCGTGTATTGCGCCAGAAATTTGGAGAGCCCTCCGACCGGCTTTTTGTGCGAAACCTTGTTGCGTTTCTTTTGAGGAGAGTTAGAATCAGCATTCAGTTCGATAGCCTGCATGAACACATCTTCTTCGGAAGCTGTAGACATCTAAAATTAACAATACAATGATTTTGACATAAAAATCATTCGTCCATAATGGCCTGTTGGCAAAATTTATAAAGACAACAACGAAGAAACTCCGGCAAAAAACCCGGCAAAGTTTGAAAAACCCGGCAAATGCTGGGTTTTTCAGATAAAATGGCAACCCTGGGCACACCCCGAAAAGGATACAAAATATCTTGGAAACAATCGATTAGGAAACAAATTCATTTGAGAACGAATTCAAATGAGAACAAATAAGTCCTGGCACGAAGTGTTTTGTAAATAAGGTTTTGGCATTTAAATGCATCTAGAAATATTTTTTTTCGGATATAACGAATTGAGAACAATTTACTTAGGGCCTTTACTGCTAGCTATGTGCTTTACGCTTTTCGAGCCATAAAAACCCCCCAGTATCTTTCCCCCTGTAATAACCTAGGTTATTTGAGGTGGGTTATTTTAGGAAAGTTATTTAGGGAATGCTTCACAAGATATTTGGTTTAGCATGTTGTTTTCTTTAAATATTTGTTTGATTGTGCATTTTCAGACTTACAATTGTGACACCTAAGAAAGTAACAGCAAAAAATTAAAAAATTTAAGTTCGCGCCAAAAATTTTGGCAAATTTAAAAATTTCAAATTTTCGCCTTATTAAATTTTCAATCGTTATCGTTGAGTCTGTCCCAAAACCCCTCACACTTCACAAAAAAAGAAAATTGACCATGATTAGGCTCTCCAAACCATACCCAATCACTGTGAAGTCTTTAAGTACTCAGTTATTCAATTTTTCTTGTTGGAGTTGAGAAAAAAAGAGTTTCTCAATGAATACATCATCTATATTATTGTCAATCGAATTAATTTAGACTACTAAGGTAAAAAAGTTTAAGTGTGTTAAAGGGTGTTTTCCAAACAACAGAGCGTTTTAAGATCCAATATTTACCTACGGGCCTAAATGAGGTGGGGCCAAATGAGTTTTGCCAAAAGGAGTGTCAACGATTACAGAATCTGAGGTAATGGGAAGTTTTTATTTAGGCAAAGTATCACATCTGTAGGCATTTCAACCAAGCATGGAAAATTAAACGATATGAATGTATTCGTGTAAGATCACATCTTAAATAAACACCATCCCACGATTCCACTAGTCAGAGTCGCTGCTGCTCTCGTCGCTCATAATAAGATCTTCCATAACATTGACTGGTGCAGCTGGAGTTGTTTTCCCGAGTGGAGCCTAGAGCAAGAATATGTAATTTGAATAGCTAAATAAACTGTCTTACCATCATGTTTTCCAAAGCCAATGCATCCTCATCAGAATCCGAATCGTTTCCACCCGAACCTTCCTTCCTTTCGTTTTCATCATTGGAAAAACTACCCGAAGAGTGAGATGACGGCGAAGACGCGGCAGCTCTCTCATTGTTTTCCACCTTCGCCATAGGCTTGAAATGACGGCCAGTTTTAGAACGAATGCGCTGAATCTGTGCTTTTATAGCCTCATTCGTGCCATCATCATTGCCTCTGAAAACTACGTTTGTAAAACGTTATTCTCCTACAGAAATTATTACCGTGTTTTTTTTATCGTGAAGTTCGAAGAGAGGCGCTCCAGAGTCAGTTGTTTTGTTTCCTGGTCAAAGATGAGAAGACACTCCTTATCGCCAGCAATAGGATTTTTGGAGCCTTTGTAGACAGTCAAATTATCGAGATTTTGGTTCGGTACAACCACCTAAATTTTTAAAATGTCAAAAATTTTTTAGAGGGATTTAAATTCGAGTAAATACCTGAACATCACGATTATCAGCAACACCAATGTAAGTTTCTTGTTCGCCAGCTACAGATTGCGGTTTGAAGTCGTCTTAAATAAAAGTTTAGGTTTGGAAACCAAATAAAATAACTTACACCTCAGAGTATGGAACTCACTGGTACTTGATGAAGGAGCATTACTCGACCGCTTCGACGGCTTCTGACTAGCATGTGCAAAAGAATCACCAATCTTGATTTCATATGTGTCATAGGGAATTCCCGTAGACGAATCAGAAGTTCCTTTTTGCATTTCACTTGTTATTGAGAACAAACTAAAAAATTGTAAGTCAAAATTGGAAAACAATCAAAAAAATCCAGCAGAATATATCACAAACAACAAACAAAAACCAAATGGGGATATCCGGTTTCCGCCAACTAGCTTCCAAAAGAAGTAAGAGTCATTTTCCAGGACTTAGAGGTTAGAGAAATTGATTCAAACTTTTTTCTCGCAGCGAAACTACGTTTTGAAAAAGCATCACCGAAAAATGAACACATTACAGCTAGCAATTTTCAGCTCGGGATGGAAAATCCAACAAAACCTTATACAAAATTGAAATTAACTTACAAACAAAACGCCAAACCTATTGTAAAAACTTCAAAAAGGGATATTTCGCGCAAATGAATAGCGGTCAAGTGAGAAGTTGAAGCAGATATATCTCTTGTTTCATTTATTCTCTGATGGTTTGTTCGACTTGGCTTTTCAAATTGTGTCTTCTTCTGCCAAAAACATCAGCATGGAAATTTCTTTGAATGGAACTGCGTTCAAATACACCAATTTTGTGTTTGGTTTCCAGGAGCGATATTTCAAACTTACCAATGGTGTGATTTATTACTACTTATCCAAAGAAACTGAGAAGGAGGGCTGCAGAAAATTTCGGGTACTAAGCAATTTCAGGCTAGAGGTTTGTAGATTTTAATTTTGTGCTGCACATCACTCAGCATTTTTTTACAGTTTGATGATGATCCCTATCGATTCGATATTGTTTTTGAGGATGAAAGATGGAGTCTCAGGTTCTGCAACAGGGATGAACTGGTGTTGTGGAGAGATGCCATACAGGTTTGATTTTTGTATTTTTACAAAAAAAAATCGTTAAAAATTGCAGGCTTTCTCAAAGTATCCACTCGAAGTAGAGGAAGAATTGCGACTGATGTCGACAACGTCCTCCAACAGCAATCAATCTTCTTCCTTTTTCGCAGTAGAATGTGATGTTCAGGAGCAGATACCTTCTAGACCCTCCATACTAGATTCCAATGCTTTGTACAGGCTTAGAGAGGAGATGCCTCAACAACTTAACTTAATTGTGGAAGTTTTGGACCAGTGTCTTACATCGGACGATTTCAGTGCTCATTGTGAGTTTTTTCTTAGAGCAATTTTTTGCGAAAAAAAGATGTAGCAAGAAAGAATGTTTTTTAAGACACTAACTACTTTTAAAGTTTTTGTGTAAGTATGCAGACAAACATGCTGCTTGACACACAGCCTGCCTACCGTCAAAATATATGGTCACAAGAAAACTTCTCGCCATTAAAATAAAAAAGTAGGAGTATGAGTTGTACGTCCATTGTGAACACCATGCGATTTGCGGAGTTAGAGGTGAAGGTGTTCACAATGGAAATGAAAGTCGGTAGCAGAGGAGCGATACAATATTTTAGAATTAAAATTATTCTTGAACAAATTATTAATAAAAAAAATAGTAGATTTATAGGCAAATCAAGGTCAATGTGAAGAAAATGGTTGCTTGAAAACGGTTGTTCGCATGAATCAGTTTTTCTCAAAAGTTGAAAATATCTTTTATAACAAGTATTTAATTTACCGTATTCTCTCTAATAGACAGGCCCCCTAAAAACGTTTCACCCCCAGTAAGTCAATAACTGAAATGATCGTTAAAATTTGCGCGTTTTTTGAGTAATAAGTTTTAAATGAGTCTGTTTTTTGGCTCCGAATAAATAGACGTCTGCTGAAATTCTCCGTTCAAGGCGAAAATTCGACAGTTTTACGATGATTGGATGCTCCATGGCGACAAAGAAATGACAAAAGGAGGGAATCTGAAAGCTGCACCAATGGCCATCTACCTGCAGTGGATCCTGGACGCATGGGGAAGCCTGCCAAAGCCGCTCATGGTCGAATCATCAACAAAAAAAATGAGATTGAGTTTCCTTAAATTTGTAGCAGAAGTCAAAGATTCTTAAAAAATTATTCTTTTTGTTGAGCAATGTTATGAAAGTATCTTACGAAGAGCGTTAATTAAAGATTTGGGACTGCTTTTTTGACTTGGGACCTTGCAATATTTCGGACTAGACTGGCGAATCACATTTAGCAAAAGACTTCGAAAATTGAGCTAAATAAAGTGTCGGACCCAAGGCGGGAACGAACTTTTGGGGGTGCCGGATAAACGAGGTTTGACTGTATATCATGTAGAGCGTATCTTACAAAGAATGTTGATTTGCCTTATTTAGTCTAAACCAACCAATTTAGTTTCAAAGCGTATCTTATAGAGAGCGTCGACTGTAATAAAATTTTTAGCCAAAACGCCAGCTGATATTCAAACAGTTATTCAACAGTGTGACCAGCTAACAAAGAACCTAACGAAAGTGAAATGCTCACTAACGGCTATTTCTTCAAAGGTTTGTTAAAGGACCCTGTCTCTTCCTTATCATGGCAATTTCAAATGCTTGAATGCGCGCGGGACCACATAGATTTTGTCAATAATGTTTTCGAATCAAATTTTTTGTTTGCATTTTGAATTTTAAACGCTATATTGTGGTTAATAATAAGTCTTATTATCTGTGGAGCAGTGAAAAATGTGGAGCAGTGAAAGTTGAATTACTTGTCCGATCTGGCATTGTGAAGCAACGTTGGGCTCGACTAGTCAATGGTTCTAAGCTTTGAATAAATTTACAAATTTATTTTCTAAACAATAAAAGCAATCAAAAAACAATTCGAAAATATTATTGACAAAATGCGTGTGGTCCCACGCGCATTCAAATCTTTGAAATTTTCATGATAAGGAAGAGACAGGGTCCTTTAAGCATTTTTGCATGGAAATTCGATCAAATAAACCACCAACGGTTGCATTACTCATAAGTGCGTTTTTTGTAACTTTGAAAATGTGATAGGTATGTGTAGTGTGGATGGATGTATGGAACCAAATCACTCCCTTCTCCTCTTCACTCAAATAATTTTTCACAGCACTGCTTGTGTCTCAGCTGCTGATGTCATTTGATTTAGAAGGGGGAGGAGGGAGGATACTCTCTGTCTAGTCCTCTATACACAACTCTCTACATCTATTGGTTTCCCTGTTGTTGATAACAACAAGGAGAATCAAACCAAAAAGTTGGGGGCCATACGCAATCGGATGATAACAAATTTTTTTGAACTTGTTCATTGATTAACTATATTTTTTCGTAACTTTTCTGTGATACTTTTTGTTGTCACTAAAAACTTTTTTGTTGTCACTAAAAACTTTTTTGTCTAGATGAAGCAGGGTAGCAGTTCAGTGATTGCCAAAACTAAAGCTACTAGCTCAGTGGTCAGC
Source organism: Ditylenchus weischeri (assembly GCA_029231635.1). Classification (NCBI taxonomy): domain Eukaryota; kingdom Metazoa; phylum Nematoda; class Chromadorea; order Rhabditida; family Anguinidae; genus Ditylenchus; species Ditylenchus weischeri. Next base: position 51,097 of record JAMRYI010000889.1, on the reverse strand, counting down.
GATGAAGAAGAGTTGGATGAGCAGTGGGAGGATGCAGTGGACGAGGATCAAAACAACCAAAATGGAAACGTCTCAAAGGTGGAAAGTGTAAAGATACAGAATGTTGGTGCTCTCTCAACTTCCAAGGTGCTTCAACCAATCGACAATGTCAGTTTACAATACGATTTATTTTTTCAAATGTGTCAAGGTTGTATGGTTCGCAGATGTGCTTATTTTTAACCTTTGATTAGTTAGCCTTTGTTTTGTTTGCGAAAAATTAACTTACCGTATTTACTGTATATACTCCCCTCCCCAAAATCCGGAATTACCTTTATTTGTTTTTGACCGATTTTTTAATAGCCTCTCAGAATGTAACATATCAAAATGTAGCTGGGAATCTGGGCTACATTTTGGTATGCTACATGCTCAAGGGTCTATATAAAAAAGTGAGTCAAAAGCAAGAAAAACAAATAAAGGAAATTTCGGGTTTTGGGAAGGGGAGTTAATACAGTAAATACGGTAATATAGCAAATTGATTGCCGTGACTTGTGTTACAAGATGAAAGTAAAACCTAGTCAAGTTTTCTTTGAAATATTTAAAATTTCGAAGGCGCACATTTAAAAAAATAAGCACATCTGCGAGCCCAGTTGTAGGGGCTACCAAGCCAGTTGTAGGGGCTACCAAGCCAGTTGTAGGGGCTACCAAGCAGTCCTGTAAATAGTTTATTTCGACATGGCACTGAAATAGTGGGTTCAACCTTAAATTTAGCGGCACCGGGCATTGCTCTTAAAACTTATAAAAAATTTCAAATCGATCTAAGAGGCGTAAATAAAAAAATTGTATGAAAATTTTGTATGAAAATTTGAAAAATTAAAAAGAGTTGCAGTCCTGAAAAGGACATACCGTATTTCCTCTGATTAACGCCCTCCCCAAAATCCGGAATTTCCTTTATTTATTTTTTGCGTTTTTGACCAAATCTTGAGTATCGATTACAAGTATGTTATATACTAAAATGTAGCATAGAATATGAGCTACGTTTTGGTCTTTCACATGAACCAGAGTCTATTGATAAAAGTAGGTCAAAAAGCCCAAAGCATAAATAACGGAAATTCCAGATTTTGGGGAGGGCGTTAATTAGAGGAAATACGGTATCTTTGAAAAGGATCATCGCCAACCCTGATCTTACTGCATGGCAAGTTTTTTGTTGGGTTTTTGTTCCGTGATAAATTTTGTTGAAAAATAAAATTCCCGAATATTCATCTAAACAGTCTCAAACTTGGAACCGCATATAAGTAATTACCGTATTTCCTCTAATAAAGCCACCCCAAAATCCGGAATTACCTTTATTTATTTTTGCGTTTTTGACTCAATTTTGGATATCGACACCTAGGCATGCCACATACCAAAATGAAGCTGAGTATCTGATCTGAATTTTGGTATATACCGTATTTATTCTAATAGAACGACACCCCCTTATTCAAAATCGTGTTTTTGGCATTGTGTTTTTGACCCACTTTTTGAAGACTGTTCTTAGCAAAATTACCCCTCAATTTGTAGCTCATCTCACTGGCTACAAAATAAGTGGTAACCTGCCTGAGAATGGTCTAGAAAAGTGGGTTTGAAAAACAATGCCAAGAACACGATTTTGAATTAGGGGGGTGTCATTCTATTAGAATAAATACGGTAATATGCTTGAGAGTTAATATTTAAATAAAGTCAAAAATGCAAAAATAAATAAAAGTAATTCTGGATTTTGGGGAGGGCTTTTATTAGAGGAAATACGGTAACCGCCTAACCTTCATCACCACCAGTATTTTCATAATTGACACTGACATCACATGAAAACACTGATCCCCACCCCTCCGACCATTTCATAAACGTCTCACAGCTAAGCTTGTCCCATTTTCAGACTAGTAAATCTTTGCCGGACTCACTTAAATCTGTCCAACTAGACAATTCTCCACCAAAACTCCCTGCTGCAGCTACCAACGAACCCCCATTATTTACTGAAATTCGTCGCATATCTGAGGAACAGCTCCGACATGCTTTGTCCGGTGTAGAGGACGGCGAATGGGAGTTGTTTGTGCGTGATGGAGAGATGAGGATGTACAAAATGGAGCAGGAAGTGCTTGGTCCAGATGGCAAGAAGGTGGTGGTCGATCCACTCAAGGCTGTCCATTCTGTTCAAGTTGGTTTTTAGTCCTATTAAACTACCATATTAACTCTAGTAATCCCCCGGGGATTATTTTTCAACCTCTGAAAAATCTTCTGGATCAAAAATGGTCTTAGTTTTGAAAAAATGAGGAGGGTTATTAAAATGGGAAGGATTATTAGATAAAATACTGAATTGAACAAACAAATTCATATCCAAACAAACCAAATGGTTTAGGGTGTGTCAGCCTGCGAATACATAGACACGTTCTTCAACCCTGATCTCAAGTCAGAATGGGATGGTAAGCCTGTTAAACTAAAAATATGCGTTTTCAACCACTTGGCTTGCAGATACCCTGGTCAAAATTAAGATCATAGAGAGGCTGCCGCAAGACACAGTGATTCTGCACCAACTACACCGCAAGATCTGGCCATCCGCACAACGTGAATCTCTGTTCTGGTCACAGAAGTCGAATGTGTCTGAGCACAAGGACGGGGATGCAATTGATGCTTTTATGGTGTGCAACCAGGACTTGGAGAGGGAGGATGTGCCTGTGAGTGTTTACTACTACTTACAGAAAATTTATTTTTGATTCATTTTGGCAGCTTTTGTATTAATTGAGCATCATAGTTGATTTGGTATATTACAGTTGACCAAGTGTTCATGTGTCAGAGTCAAGTTGACCATTGCAATGTTGTGCCAGACTGTTGTCGAGAGTCATGCAAAGCACTTGCCTCTGAACAAGCTGAAACGTGAGGATGTACGCTGCAAGATAACTTATGTGGCTCAAGGCTAGTTTTTTTTAGTTGGCCTGATTTGCGATTACCAAAAAACTGACTAATAAGGAAAACAACAGGGTCGCAAGGTAAAAAAACTGCCCCCTTTTCATATAGGGCCAACTTTTTGACGCTACTGACGTATACCAATCCCACCAATAATTTTGAGGGGTACCTAAAACCACCATTATTCAAATGTTTTTGTAGTGGCCAGACCCTGAGCCTGAACCTAAGTTCATGGGCCTAAGTAAAAATTATTTTTTCAAAATTTTGTGTGTAAATAGGGTTGGCAACAGTTAACTCGACGTTTTGACTTTATTTTTTGTTTTTATGTGTGTTTTTTTTACAAAATTTTGAGCATGTGACCCCGCAACTGAAAGCCTAGGATAGTGAACACACATTAATATAAAAATTTTTTAATTTAGCTTACAAAAATGGATTTATTTTAATGAAAACAATTTCGGGTCAGACTACCCGATTTCGGCATCGGGTACCCAACCCTATGTGTAAATTCCAATTCCTAAAAAGTGGGTTCATTTTGGCTGGAAAATTGGATTTTTCGAACGTCAGTTAATTTTATTTTTTTGAAACCTCTAATTTTTTTCACACGAAACCTTATTACCATGAATACGCCCAACGAAAAACGCATCAGATCAAAACTTCGAAACAATTTTTTTTTCGAAAAAAATTGTTTTTCTTCTCACCAAGGGCATCCTGGTAAGTTTCATGACTTACGTTTTTATCGTTGCTCTAATTGACATGATTACGCACACGTTTATACTCAAAATGACGCCAGGAAGCAGGGCTACATTTTGAGCAGAACCTTCTACATGACTATGTTCGAAAAATTCCATTTTCCAGTCAAAATACACCCCTCCCCTAAGTCTGTTCTCCTTTAATGATAAAATTAAAGCCTAAAACAGTTGAAAAAATAAACTCTAAATTTTGCTATGGTTCTCAAAAGCAGCAAAACTGCTGAAATACAGCAAATTTAAGTTTCAAATTTACAAAAAACACCAAAACTTTGGTAAAGGAGCGTGTCAGCAATTTTTTTGATAGTTAACGTTTCAATATTTTTTGAGTTCCTCCTAATGTACGTTTCTTCCATTTTTTTCAAAGTCTGATGCGTTTTTCAGATGCATAATCGAATTCGGGCCTAGGAAGCTTAGGTTTAGGGCTTGGGCTCAGGGTTGGCTGGAGTATGTTAGGATAGACTCAAAAAAATCTTGAAACGTTGACTATGAAAGCTTGTTTGCTGCCTGTTTGCTGCCTGTTTGCTGCATTTCAGTGATTTCGCTGTTTTTGCAAACCATGAATAATTCTGCACAGAAAAACAAATAATTTTCAACTTGTCCAAAACCGTCCTATTTCAGTGCACCCTGGTGGCTGGGTGCCCTCTTTTGGTCTTCGACAGATCTACAAAGTGGAGTACCCTAAGTTTCTAAAGAGTTTCACAGAATACGTGGTCAACAAGGTGAAGGAGCAACCACTACAGCTGTAGCTCCTGCCATCCCTCTAAATGACCCTCTGTGGTGATGGGTTGGCCGCAGTAATGACGATGATATTTATTTTCTAGCCTTATCAGTTGTTGCCATTTGATGACTACCATTCCTTGCTGTATTTCCTCTCCCCTCCGTATAAATAGGGCGCTGATTGTTGTGTGTTTGTGTCAGCTGTGTTCCACCATCGTAAATTGTAACTCCGAAAGGGCCAGATTGATCAAAACTTTTAAACTTTCCAATTTTATGCTACATATCTGGGTATTCTTTGTTCCAACTTTGTGCTTTGCTCTTGCGTGAAATGTTTAATTCTTATATTTTTTAATTTTTCTTGAAATTGACAAAAATACTGAGTTTCGGTGTGTCAAGAAATGCGGACACTTTTAAACCCCCATAACTTTTTGTTCTGACACGAACCCAATTTTTCTGAAACTTTTGTTTTAGCCATATCTTTTTTGGATGAAATTTTGAAATTCTGTTTTCGCAAATCGACTTTTTAGCCAGCAATATTTTTTAGTATATACAGTCAAACCTCGTTTATCTGGCACCCCCAAAAGTTCGTTCCCGCCTTAGGTCCGACACTTTATTTAGCTCAATTTACGAAGTCTTTTGCTAAATGTGATTCGCCAGTCTAGTCCGAAATATTGCAAGGGTTCTGATTTTGCATTCGTTTTTTCAAAATCTTTAAATTTCGCCATAAAGACCCGCGGACCTCGGTTATCCGGCACCCCTTTTTACTAGACTGGCGAATCACATTTAGCAAAAGACTTCGAAAATTGAGCTAAATAAAGTGTCGGACCCAAGGCAGGAACGAACTTTTGGGGGTGCCGTATAAACGAGGTTTGACTGTAATGTCAAAAACAGAATTTTTGCTTGATCCCCTTGTGGTTTGGGCCTTGCCCATTCAGAGGCAATCCACAGACCCAAACCACAGGGAGAACCAAGCGAAAATCGTGTTTTTGCCCAAAGTTTGCCTAACATTATCAATACCTCGATAAATTTCCCTAAAATCAAGAATGATGAACAAAAAGACTTCTGATAACAATAAAACAGAGAAATTTGAAAGTCCAGCTAAATCTACAAAAGTGCATAAAAAGCACACATTTTCATTCGGACTTTGTGCATTTTTATACAATTTGATTTGCCCGAAAAGCCAAGGCATTTTTGGCAAACCTTTTCCCTGCAGTAAAAAGATTTTTTTGCCGTAGAAACACTTTTTTTCTGCCGCTATGCATATTTTCTTTTACCGTCAAAAATCGTTTTACATGAAGAACAAATTAAAGGCAAAAAAGTATTTTTACGGCAACAAAATGTTTGCCCAGGCATTTTCCCACCATGGGAAAATCACCCCTAGCCTTTTTAAATTACAAGGAAGAGGCAAAAGTAAATTACTCTTTTACTTTTATACTCCTCATGTACAACACTTTGTCTTATTGGTCCATAAGTTCGTGGGTGGTTGTTATACGGTTATACGTAAAAGACCATATTATGTATGGGTTGCAAAATTTTTGATAAATGAGAATTGGCACTCAATTAATTGCTGGGTTTGAAAATCGAAATTTCGACTACACAATTTATGATTTGAAACCCATCGGTTAATTAATAAATGATTATTTATTAATTATTCATTTATTAATTAATTAACCGATGGGTTTCAAATCATAAATTGTGTAGTCAAAATTTCGATTTTTCAAACCCAGCAATTAATTGAGTGCCAATTCTCATTTATCAAAAATTTTGCAACCCATACATAAATATGGACTACTATAAGCATAACCAGCACCATAATTAAAAAGCGAAAACGGGACGAGAATAAACGAACATTAGCTGTGAAAATGAAATGTTTGGACGCACAAAAATAGCCCTTTTTGATATGTAAAAATTGTTTTTGTGTGTTGTTTATTTCCTTGAAAGTACATTTTTGAGATAATTTTCATGTATTTGTTGTTGTAGAGTTCATTGAGATGTGTATATAAAAGTGTTTGAAATTCAAGCTGTGTGAACTAGTGTGTTTTCCAAATTTATTAGGTCAACATAACAATATTTTCAATCAAGCTTGTATGGCTGAAATAGGTAAAATAACTTTCAGAAGCGTAGCCAGAAATTTTTGACGGGAGGGGGGGGGCGGTTGGCTAAAGCCCCCAGAGGTCATTTTACCTACACCGTTTTCGAGTTTTAATTATTAATTGTTTTTAATTAAAAGTTTTTCAAAAGATCTGACGAGGAGCTATAGCCCCCTCAGCTTCCCTGGTTACGCCCATGATAACTTTGAAACTCCCTGACGTTTTTTTTATAGTATGCGTCTTTTGTTTGTATAAAATTCCATAGTTTTCTAAATAAAATTCTATTTACATATTTTATAAGAAAAAAACAACAAAGTTTTCAGTGTACAGTGTGTGTCAGAAAAACTTGACCGACTGATCAACCTTTTTTTCGATAAGATTACTGTAAAAATTTCCTAATAATTGTTTTTTTTAAATTGGTTTCTTACAAAACAAGGCCTAAAATAAAATTCAATTTTTGAATTGGGTGCACCAATTTTGAAAGCACGGGCATGCCCCTTTAAAAGTACGAAATTTGGATTGCCCATTTTGTGTCGAGACTATCTCCTTAGTAGCTTTGGCCCCCTTTAAGAGAAATAACTTTTTGTGAGTCGAAACCTGCAAATTGTGTTTAAACCTCAACAAAAAACTGGCGCGTGGTGATTGTATTGTGACTTAGTCATCTCCATCCTTTCTTTTTTTTCACGCATTCTTTGTTGTTGCAACCACAAAAGAATAAATCATCATTGATTTGGCTGTAGCGTCGGCCACCATTCCACCCATATTTAATGGCTGTGGGGGAGAAAAAGAAGCAGAAGTGTGTGCTAGCTGTTGCACCACATCGCAAACCATTTTTATATACATTGGTGCTGCCTGTACCCTGCAAACATCCACATTTTCAGGCGAGTGAATAGCAGTCAGGGATAGTGTGTGTGTGCAAGCATGTTTCACACTTGATACTACTACTTATATTCGCTTGAACTTTTTTTGAAGACTGCGCTCATTTGGGCTAACCACAGCAAATACTTGGTGAGTAACATTTTGAGGCTCTAGTGGAGAATCCGTGTCCAAAATATGCCTTGGCCTTCCCTGTTGTTTTTCTTATCAAAAAATGCCTTGGTTGAAAACAAATTTTTTAATTCAAAAACAACAGGGAGACCAAGGCATATTTTGGACACGGATTCTCGGATTCTGATAAAAAGCTGTTATTTATTAGATGAGTATTTGGAAATGATAAAAATAATAATAATAGAACTGATAAATTTGTTTCTTGTTGTTGTTTATACCCGTTTGAACAAATAAGATTATTGTTGTAACATGGTCATTTATTGTGAACATGGGGTCATTAATATGAGATTTCATGGAAAACACTTTTTTCTGCAGCTACGCGTATTTTCTATTGACCTGATAAGTCGTTTTATAGCAAAAAAAGATAACAAAAATTTTTTTGAGCCAGAAAACTTTATTTGTGGCAGTAAAAAGCAGGAAAAATTTGCCCGATTTCATACAAATCTATGAAAAAAGGGAACACTTAGAAAAAATACTGCTGTTCTAATCCTTTGTTACGATGGCTTGCATGGGTATGCACTTCTACAATAAAAATTGATAAATGTTTTTTTGCCAATTTTTTTCATCAATGTGCTCAGTGGCATACTCGGGCAAGGTCCAGGATTGAAGTTTTTTGTTCAAATTTTCATCATATTTGAGCCTGCCGGTATTATCGCGAAATTTAAAAATGTCTTAAAATGAGCTCAAAAATTTTGGTGCCCCCCACCTGCAAGAAAATCCCGCGTACGCCACTGAATACAGTCGAACCTCCGAATAAGAACCCTCGATTAACGAAAACCTCTCATTAACGAACTTTAAAAAATATTTGGCTGGTTAACAAAGAAAATACTTACATTAAAGCCTCCCATTAACGAACCTCCCATTAACGAAACCTCCCAATAACGTACCGCAAAGTTCGGTCCTGTTCTTACAAAAGGCCCTCCCATTACCGAATTTTTCAAAATTTCACATGTCCTGAAGCGAAAGATCCGCCATTTTAAACGCATTTTTGGCTGCAATTTTCTCACTATATCGCGCTATGCCGAAACTACAAATCCCGTATTGCAGCAACTATGCAACAAGATGGATGACATTCTGGCCAAAGACCGCGTGTGTAAATTGAAACAAGAAAGTTTGTTGAATTACTTTACGAATAACCATTGATTGTTTATTTGAATGTTATTGAATTGAATAAAACTTTGATTTCAAGGATGGAACCTCTCATTAACGTACGGATTGTGCAGTCAAGCAACTTGGACCTTGCCATTAACGAACCTCCCATTAACGAAACTTCCCAATAACGTACCGCAAAGTTGGGTCCCTTGGAGTTCGTTATTCGGAGGTTTGACTGTACCAATTTTATCTGCATCACTTTGTATAGCAGCTGTCCGGCAGGCTGGTTTCAAATCTTCCCCCTTTGGCAAAGTGTTCAAACCAATAGGTGAATAAGCTTTGAATTGGCAATTGTTATTGCTGGAACCTCTAATTGAAACTGTCAAATGCTATTGTCTTTTGCAAAAACTTTTTCGATTTATGCTTTTCAGATCTTCACCCTGTGCGTCAGCTAAATGGTGGGATCGCAAACTCGGAGCCTGGGCGGCTTGACCCTCCTATTAGTTGCAGTGTTTGTGGTCAATTTTTTTGGACTTCTCTTAACTTTTTTTTATCACTAAGCTTTGTAGAAACAGATCGTGGCCAGGGAGCCGGTCAGGCAGGGTTCTTATGATTCTAGTTATGCCTTCTTGAATATTCGCTCAGCAGATACTCCCGCTGAAGGCCTTCGCTTCTGTGTCAACTTCCAGCAATACAGAAGCAGAGCTTTGCCTGCAGTTGTGGAAGATGCAGTTGGTTGTTTTGGTTTAAGCCATTTCCTACTTAACTTTCTGATTAGGTTCCCTACCAAATTGGCTGGTGGAACAACACTTTCAATGAAACTGATGTTTGCAAGAAACCAGATCACTCCCTAATTTTTGACCCAAAACAGATGGTTCCAGCCTTGTATCGAACAGATCGTGGGAAGTCTTCTTGCAACCAAACAAAGGATAAGCACTTTGTGTCTCAGCAAGTAATTATTCGTGTTTTATGACCAAAGTGGGTTGTAATTAAAAATTGGTACAATATCGGGGTTAGGACAAAAGACTAGGCGATTTCGCACCTAGTTATTCAAAACCTGTATTTAACCTCACAGTCAACTCAAACCTCAGATTCGACTCATATCTATTTAGTCGAAAAGATTGTTCAGACCAGTTAACCGCAAGTTTCAGTTGACCGACAGCCTTATTTTTTTAGGAAAAAGCGTTTAAGTCCATCCTAAATTACTAATTACTAAATTTATTATAATTTAAAATTTTAGAAATCTTAAATTCTTAAAATATTTAGCGAAAAATTTGCGAAGAAATCTGACAATCCTGTCAGAAAAAAGGTCTTCTAACCCCCCCTTGTCAGATTTTGTCAGATTGGCATGGGAACCCCCCACCCCCCTGCCAGTCTGACATAATTTATGGATGTTCCCTAATACAGAGCCCTGGATCTTGGCTTTCTGATGAGCTATCAAATTTTGATGAATGGTTTCAGAGTTGTAGATATTTAGAGGTTGGAAAAAACGTCAATTTTTTTATAACCTGTGAATTTCTGCGACTCTACATTTATTCATCGAAATTTGGTAGCTCATTACAGAGCCAAGATCCAGGACTAAATATTAGTGCAAAAAAATTTTATAAAATTACAACAAAAACTTAGAGAAAACTGACGATATAAAATTTGCTAGTGGAAATTTGAAAATTTGCGGTGAAAGGACTTTTTAGAACGCAATTCAGTTACAGCCTTAGAAAAAAGGCCTTGAAACCCCAAAAAGGCGCAAATTAAAAAAATATCTCAAAAGCCGGCAACGCCCTCTTGCTAAATTGGTCGCATTTCAGGTGAGAATGTTGGAGGAAGTCAATGCCACAGCCATCCTTTTTTTGGTAGACGAGGGCAAGTTCAATGTGCATGAAATTCCCGACTTTTTAGTTAGTTCTGCTTGTGAACCATCTCTGTTTTGGTTTCGAAATCTCGGAATTTTAGTTTTCCCAGTTTTACAACCCGGAAATCAACGAGTCCAACCACCATGCCTGGGTGTTCTACGCCTACAACCATCTCTTCAAAGATCAAATTCTTGTGGGTTGTTGCCGTTTTCACGTGCTTTTGTTATCTATCATTTGGTTGCAGCCACTTCTGCGAGTTCAATCAGCTGGTCAACAAGAGGCACAACTGAGAATTTACCGCCCACCTTCCTGGCTCCTTGATTCTAGTGGTGCATATATTCTTTTCAGTGTTCAATTTAGTTATAAAGATTGTTTCAGTATTTGTGCTTTGGTTGCTGGCCACTGCTTGCATATCTCTGGGATGTGCTTGGATGGTCTGGGAGGTTAAATATGGTGAGTTACGAAATCATCTTCTTGGCCAAACTAAACCACCTCTCTCCGTCCGTAATTTTTTTCTGGGCACTCACAATTTTCCACCTGATTTAATTTATCCATTTTGGACTTCTAAATACCTAATTCTGGCACCCCCTTTGAAAACATAATTTTAAAAGCGTCTTTGGTTACGGAGAACTGTCCATTCAGTGTAATATGACCAGTACTCTTCGGTCAGTATGGGCAAAGGCAGATCTTGAAAAAAAAGATTTGGCGCTACTTGCATATACGCCCCCCCCTTCTCCCAATCAATTTTTTTAAAGTGTTCCCAAACACCCTATATCAACTCAAAATCACCTTAGAAGCTCAAAAAAACATTATTTTTGAGTTCTGGTCAATTAAAAATTGATTTTTGGGTCCACCTAAAAGTACCTTTTTGACCATTTTTAAAGGGGTTTTGGGCTGTATTGGGGTGGAAAGAGACCTAAAAGGGCCAATTTGTGTAAAAATAATGATGCTGAACATAGTTTTGAATACATGAGCCTACTGCATAAAGAAACTCTGGTATGCATGCTTTTTCATGCATCCAGAGCAGGGTTCTCAAAACCTGTTAAATTTAATCGATTTTAACACGTGTTGAAATCGATAAAATTGATCAGGGTTCTGAGAACCCTGATCCAGAGTCACTTTCGAGTGTCTAAGGTATGGGGGCGCAGGTGGCTTGAGAGTTAGAGATGCGCACACCCACATACCTTAGACATAATTCCGAGAAGTACTTTTGATCAAAAATGCAGTTAGAGGCTTTTTTTTGCCCAGTCCCATGTTGAAAAAGCAGGCTAAAAAAGTCAAATGGTATGAATTTCAAAATGCCCGAAACTCGATTTTTAATTGACCAGAACTCAAAAATAATGCGTTTTTTGAGCTTCTGAGGTGATTTTGAGTTGATATAGGGTGTTTGGGAACACTTTTTAAAAAAGTTTATTGGGGGGGGATGTATATCTGCATAAAATCTAGAATGCAGTAGCATTCTAGATTTCAGTCCACAAAATGAGGATTTCAAATGAAATATCTCTCCAAATTAGTTATTTTAAGCAAAAATACTCGGAATCAGACATATTGGTCTGAATCGGTCAAGAACAACTGATTTTAGTTCGAAAATCAGGATTTTATTGATAAATGAGGACATTCGACAACCCAACCTCTGACCCCAACTACTAGGCTACTGATAAATTTATTAGCTAGCATTATGTCCAGTTATCATTATTCACCACCTTACAGGTGTTGGCTGCTTGAAAGATTCCTCCTCTTCCGGCTCTACACATGTTTGCTTGAATGAGGATAACGTGGAAACAGACCAGTCAGTGGTGGTCAGTCATCAACAGCCAGATAGTGTCAATGTGGTTGTGGTGGTGCACAGTCCAGCTGAACAAAGTTGGTTTTTTTAAATAATAAATACATCATTCTTGAAAGTTTGTGTTTTGAGCTCCTGCCTCTCCAGCTCAACCATCCCCTTTGACTGGTTCATCTACTGATGTTGTTGTGGAAAATGGCAAGAAAAAGGAGCCAAAAAGGAGCGATGCAGATGCTATAGCTCAGATGGGTGTGGCTGCACATTGCTTCTATGTCGTTATATTTGTTGCATTTGTGGTGGCTGTTCTCCTTCTTTCTTTCTTCTTCCGGCCATATGCAGGTTAGCTCAATTTGTTTTGGCCAAACAAATAATAGTAGCGGACAAAAAAACCGGACAAGTCTTTGAAATTCGTAAAAGCGGTAATTTGAGGCAAATAGCTATATGTTCCTGGAAGTTGTTCTCTTACATTTTGTAGAGCAACTCATTGGCTACATTTTGAGTGCAAACGATCCATAGTTTGTTTTGTCGCTAAAATAGGGCATTAGATGAATTCATCGACATTACGCGTTTTGTTTAATAGCCTTTCGTTCCTACCTTACTTCATTCAAAATTTTTTTCTATAATCCAACCTCAGTTCTAGTGGATAATTTATTTATTTATGCTGTCTGCATGGTTTACCCTGAGTTTTCTATCATTTCCCGAGTAGTCTTTTGCCGTTCAGATAATAGTTGACAACAAGAATCAAAAACGAAAAAAAATTCAAACTTGGGCTAGAAGAAATTCGAATCATCGTCATTGAGTGTTTCACCAGGTTTTTGTTTTTTCGTCGCTGGACACCCTGTACATGCAGCAACCAAACCAACTGGTCATGCACTTGGTGCAATTTTTTTAATGTTTTTCAGGTTCCAAAACTTTTTTCTGTACTAATTCTGAAAAAGGTCAGACAGTGGTAAAATGCTGTTTTCCAGGCTGTTTTGCAAGTTTTCATAATTACGCTCATATGACCTCGTACTATTCATCACAACAATATTTCTTGAACCAAGATCCCTGACTTCATTTCAAAGGGAGAAAGTCCACCATGCAGGTTGTCCACCTTAATGATCCGAGTAGAATCTGAGACTGAACACCACTAAAAGCAATATTTACATTGCTGAATCACTAAAGAACCAAGATCCCTTACTTTATTGCGAAGGAGAGAGTCCACCGTGCGGGTCATCCATCTTGATCAATAAATGACAAGGGAAATAAAATCTGCAAAATCCAAACCTATTTACATTCCTGACAAGACGATGCCGAAATACACAACCCAAAGGCTATAAAACAATACGCCACAATGTCGATAAACACACCGTTTCCCCAAAAATATATTCCTATGCTGTTTGATTAGACAACACTTTTTGGCCGGACAAAAAAATCCGGACAAATTCTATAGTAAAGACAAAAATTTAAAAATACTTCATAGCATATATATTTTTTGGTTTTATTTGTGAGCGCTGTTTCTTAGTTACAATTTGGTAAGTCAAACTTTTTGGGATTATTGTGCAAAAAGTTATGACCACTAACAAAAAGGTATCAATTTCTAGTAAAATCAAGGAAAATGGCTGTTTGGCGGCAGTCTTGTGTCATTTAAAAAGAAGGTCGATATGTCATTTTGTAGAGAAATTAAAGAGCTTGCGAATGCTGTATTTGATATACTTGGTAACGTCTCAGCCCTTTTTCAGTGCTATTCTTCAATGTGTTCCTGGTAGTTTTGGGCACTTTGTCCATGCACAACATCAGTTATTCTCTTCTAAGTGTGTTTGTGTCGGACTGTCAACTGTTCAGCCTGTCTCAAGTGTGCTGCTTTTCCTCCCTCAACTGCCTGACTCTTCAGCAAAAGGTTTGTGTTTGTCGTTTCCCCCAAATAAATGTTAAATTCCAAGTTTCTAACAATTATTTTGTTTGGATATTTCCAAACAAATACAATCACCGTATTCTCTCTAATGGGTACGTTTCCCTGCAAAACCAGGGAACCCTGTAACTTGTTTCCCTGTATGGGACGTTTCCCTGTAAGAAACGGTTTCTCGTAAACGGGAACGAGATTTTATTTATTTTGAATCTCCGATTCCTTATTGACATTCGACCCTAGTATAAAATACCCCGTCCCCCAAAACTTAAAACTCTTTCCGGTGTTGTATGCCCTTCTGGTGGGCAAATCGCAAACAACTTACGAGCGCCTCTTGAAGATGATCAAACATATTTGGCCGGAGTTCAACCCAAAAAGCATCTCAGTGGACTTCGAAATGGCAGTGATCAATGCAATCGAAATATGCTTTCCAGACTTTTGATTTTACTTTTATGTTTTCCAGGCAAGCGGGGAAACGTCCGAAAGGAAAGCGAACAAAGTACGTGGAAGCCGATCGTCTAATTCCCAACATAGTGCAGGACTACAACGAACGAAGCACAGAAGAATTCTTAAAGGGGATCGCTAACAACTTTGAAATGGAAGATTCAGTTACGTTGTTCGTTCAAGTGTTGTTTTGTTTGCTCGAGTATTATAGGTCGTTCAAAAAAATAGATTCTGAATGTGGTAATGATGAGATGAGTGGTTTTAATGGATAAATATATTTATTCTAAGTTGAAAGTAAATTGAGTCTCGTTCTCTTTTACGAGAAACCGTTCTTTACAGAGAAACGTCCATCACAAGGAAACGTCCATCACAAGGAAACGTCCATCACAAGGAAACGTCCCTCACAGGGAAACGGCTAACAGGGAAACGGCTAACAGGGAAACGGTTTTACGGGGAAACGTCCGCGTCCCCTTTCTAATAGAAGCTCTTTGATTTAAAATCTTGTTCTTGGCAATGTATTTTTGACCCACTTTTTGAATACTTTCTTGGATGAGTTACCCCTCATTTTATAGCCAGTGAGATGAACTACAAAATGTGTGGTAAGTAGAGATGATGATTTGCCAAAATGCGGTTATGCGCGTGCGCGGTTTTGGCGGTTGCGACAACCGCATGCTCATCAGCCCTAGTCGATAGGGGCGGATTTCGATTGGTTTTTTTTTTTTGAATTTACGATTTGCAAATTGCAAATTTTTTGTGTGGAGGTTGCGCAGTTATTTCAAAATAGATATGCGATTGTGCAGTTGCTACAAAATGACACATATTTGGTGCGGTTGCGCATTTATTGCTGTTGCGACAACTGCTTTCTCATCATCCCTTGTAAAAAATTGTAAAAAGTCTACGGGAAATGGGTCGAAACACAATGCCAAGAACACGGTTTTGAATCAGTGGGGGTAGCAATGGGGTTGTCGAGTCGAGTTAAGCTCGAAACTCTTCGAAAACTTAAAAAATTTCGAGTTTCGATTCGAGAACTCGGCTCGAATAATTCGAGTACTCGAAAACCCCAGTTAGCAAGATTTATTTAACCTTTTGTAACTTGCAGGTCCCCTCTACTGGGTCGGCTAGCCAAATCTCATCTATTCTCTCGCAAAATCAAGTTATTCTACGCTCTCCTACTAGTATGCTGTTTCAGTGTTTGTGTTGTTTGGTTCTTGAATAGAAGTAATCCTTACGCCTTCTTGCTGCTCGACTTCATCAATGCCTGTCTGTGTATTTACGCCGTCAAGGGAACCCAAATCAGGAGTCTCAGGGTAGGTAGGAAGTTATTTTTGCCAAGTTCACTTTAAGAAAGAAAGTGGTGGTTTTTTGCGTTGGACGCGGGTTGTCAAGCTTTTTGCAGACAGGTTGTTGCTCATATACACTCATATAAAAAAGCTGATTTAAGCGGTCATTTATGCATTATATTATTATTAATATCAGATAATGAAATCAGGTAATTTAGAAGATTTTCGAACTGCTTTTCCTTTGAATTTTACGGTCATTCATTGAAAAATGACTGGCACCACGAGAATCAGCGTGAAAAGTTATTCTAGAAAAGACAGAAGTTACGATCACGCATTCTCGTGTTAAAAGTCGAGCTACAGCTACGAACTTATAAGCTGTCTTTTTTTAAGCTGCTGACTTTCCTACTGCTGGCCATGTTTGTCTACGATATTTTTATGGTCTTCGGCACCCGCCTATTGACTCCTTCAGGCTGCTCAGTGATGCTGCAAGTATGTTCTTTTTAAATTTCTAAGTTTCTTTCTATAAGTTCTTTTTATCTAGGTGGTCACTGGAATGGATTGCAAAAGCCAAAAAGAAAGCCAGGAAAATAATGTGACAGAGCTTTACCCGCTCCCTCCTATTGCTGTATCCACTCCTGAAAAAGTTAGTTTTGGTGTCCGAATTGGATATTTTGGATTCTGTAGTTCTTTTTCAGATTCCCATACTCTTCTACATACCAATGCTGAATGACCCGATGGCTGAATGCTTTGATGTGGAGATAGAGAAAGAATTTAGGCATGTAATGTTGGGTTTAGGAGATGTCATTGTACCAGGTAGACCGATTAGGGAACTGATCCATTCAATGAAATTGTAAATTTTTCAGGCTATCTTATTGCTTTTTGCTTCTATGTGGATGTGGTCAAACGGAACCGCTACTACAGTTTTGGAATAGTTGGTCTGATTGGTAGGGAATTAGTCAGTTCACAATCCAAAGTATGGTATAGATGTGACAAAAACTTCCAATTTTTAAAAAAGTAGAGAAATTTGATGAAATTTCACAAAAAAATAAGAAATAATAAAAAAATTTTCCGGTATTTTTTCATTCTGGGTTCAGAGCAGTGTTATCATAATTGACAGTGACACTGACATGTCAGTTTAGCGAAGCTGGCATATTTTAAAAGTGGTCGTAGACATGAAAAAAGTTGTCTTTTCTAAATTCTGTAAAGTGCGTTAGAAAGCTGACGAATTTCTGATTGAGGGAGGTGTTATCAGATTTTATACCTGGCTCTGATAAAAGGCCGGAAAAAGTAAGTGTCAGTTTTATTTTTAATGTCAGTTTAGCAAAAAATGTCAGTGTCAATTATGAAAACACTGGTTCAGAGACTCCAACTATATAGTGATGCATATGGGGAACGATTTTAGACCGCTTTTCATATTGTCAACAGATTTTTGTAACCTGAAAATGTTCAAATTGGCCTTTCTGACAACCTAAAAACCAAATATTGGCGTTTCAGGCTACAGCCTTGGTATGATGACCACCTTCCTTGCTCTCAAACTGATGGCCACGGCTCAGCCAGCACTCATTTACTTGGTGCCATTCACTCTGATACCAATTTTCTTGTGGGCCTGCTACAACAAGTGCTTTTTGCAAATCTGGCGGGGGGGACTTGAAAATGCAAGAAGAGGCTTGAACAATTTTTCGGGAATTTCGATTTTTGGGTGCACAGAATGCTTTATTAGTATTACTTCCAACTCCACTCTTTATGCTCCTCCTCCTTCTGCTCCTTGAGTATTTGTGTTTGTCTGCCACTCCACACTGGCTACGGGTTAACATCAATACACACACAGTTTTAATACTTATGCTACTTTTTATTAGTTTGCAGGGCGCTAGTAAAGAATCGGTTGCAAAAAAGTGCTTGGTCCCCCCTGTGGTTTTTTTTGTAAAAACAGCTTGGTCCCCCTGTTGTTTTTTGAAAATATTTTTATTGAAAAATTTATTTTTTTGATTTATAAACACATGATCACAAGAACACATATAACATAATTTAACTTTCATAATTGTCGATTCTATGGATCATAGACACTCTTTCGAAGAAGGATTCAAAGATATTCTTGTTGTCAGCGTTGCAATTTTGCTTGAAGACAGCTTCTGCGACATAAGAAGATTTCAGCACTTCACTAGTTCCTCGAATTCGCTTTATCTTGTGCTTGACATGACTCCAGAAGCCTTCCACTTTGTTCGTATGCACACGAAGATTGTTGTTCTGTTCATCTCGTTGAGTTCTAAATTAAATATAAAATATTAAAAATTTAGCAATAAAAACCTGGCGAAAGTTTTCTTATGACAAATTACGAAATGTTTGTATCCAACCGGTTTGCCAAGTTGTCTTCCGAGTTTCCTATATGCTGGCCAGTCGTCCGATATAATTGTCGTTCCGCGCTTGATTCTTCGTTTGATGATCTTCAGCAAAGCATTGTTTTACATTATTTGGCAAAAAAATAATCGCTGCGAAACTAATATTTTTCAAAAAATCAAAAAAAAATAACAGGGGGACCAAGCTGTTTTTCACAAAAAAACCACAGGGGGGACCAAGCACTTTTTTTGCAACCGATTCTTTACTAGAGCCGGCATGCTAGAGCATTTTAAATAATAATTACCGTAATTATTCTAATAGAAACCCCGTCTCTAATAGTAACCACCCCCTCCCCCCTATTTTTTTGACTAAGATTTCTGCGTTAGGGTTATTTTTGATTGACAATTTCAAGATTTTTAGGGGATTGAAAAATAGTAACCCCGGGGTTTTTATTAAAATAATTACGGTGCTTTCTTTGTATTCTTTAAAAAACAGTATTGTAAGCAGACGTTGCCAAATTTGTTCATAATTTTTACTTAAATTTTGTTTATTTGAAAACTTGTTATCTGTAAATTTCTGAACTCGAATAATAAACAAATTTTAAATTTTTTTAAAAGGTATGCAGTAAGTGGTCGACTAACACTACGTGTCCAATGACGCGGAAAACTCGCAGTCACACTTTTCCGCGTCATTGGACACGTAGTGTAAAACAGTTTTTAGCAGAGTTGCTGAATGATAATATTTCCGGGATTATGCGCGGAACATGGTCAGTAATATGGCCGAGTCATTCGAAAATTGGTAAAATTTTTGAATTGTGAGTTGAGTTTTTGTTTATTTTCAAAAAGAATATGGCCGAAAATGGCCGAAAAAAGAGTTATGACCGGAAATATGGCCCTATTGACCTATCCGGGGCCATTTTTCCCTTTGGTCCCCCCTTTGGTTTTTTTTGAAAATTTTGATGTGAAATTTGTGAACATTGTGAACACAAATTGAGCCTGGGCCTAACCCTGGAGACATTTTGGAAATATTTCACATCAAAATTTTCAAAAAAAACCGAAGGGAAAAATGGCCCCCGGATAGGTCAATAGTGCCGGAAATATTCCTGAAAAGATTATGGCCGGCCATTTCAGTAATCTTAGTTTTTAGTGCGGTTCTTTTCGGTTATCTGTGTCCAAATTTAAATAGTTATATAAATGCGCGAAACAATTTATTTTCAACAGAAATAACAATAATCAACTCTCAACACTACTCCATAAATTCTAAATAGATAGATCGCGAAATTTCATTTATCTGGACATAAAAACAAGAAAAGTGAAAAAGATATGTAGAATTAAAATCATCAAAAATCTGGACACAGATAACCGAGAAGTACCTTTAGTGCTAAACATAAGAAGCCTCAGGTTCGGCAACAATATGAACAAATAATTATTTTCTACGGTCAAGTCTCGATATAAGGGCATCCCCTCAAGTTCCACCCTTCAACTGGGCCCCACATTTTTCTATCCAAATTTTCGACACCTTTTCCCGAATTCGGTCTAGTGGTCTAGTCCAAAAAATTGAAAAGATTTTGATTTTAGCAGTCGTTTAGCTTATTAAGATTTTTGCCATTAAAGTACTACCGCAAATCTCGATCGATGGACCCGCAGGGGCCGATATAAGAGCACCTGATTTTTGAAAAAGGGTGCTATTATATCAAGACCGGCAAGTTTTTTAACAATTTTTTATATAAAGACAATTGACCAGATCTGAATCCTTGTGATTTTCGAAACCAGGCAGCGAATAAGACCTGAAGAAATATTTGAAAAATTGAGCTGAATAAAGTGTTGTACCCGATTGGAGGTTGCACTCCAGGGAGTGCTCTTATGTCGAGACTCCACTGTATTTTTGCACAGCCCCAAAAGAAATTTTGAAGAATAAAAAAGATTCATTATTTATGAAATTACTCTAATTTCTATTATTTGTCTTTTTCAGTTTTTATTTATATTTTGCTTAGTTCAGTTTTTTATTTTGTAAACTATATTGAACAAAATAGAAAAAAGTTGACCAATTACTACAAAAATCAAAAAACACCAAAAACTCTAAAGCATATTTTAAAACGAATACAACAAATTTGCACATTATGCACTTACAAAAAAGAAATATTATTTTGTTCACAATATCTGAGGTCGTGTTCATCATCACTCAACAACTAGGAAATAACAACGGAAACCAGAAAAAACCAGATTTACTCCTAATACACACAAATATATCACACACATTCACTTAACCAGAAGCAATAGCAAACAAAGAGTGAGGTAAAACATGGAAGATGGGTGATATTGATAAGGTAGAACACGCGCAACACACCTCCTCTACAGCCAAAAAAGACGAGAAAACGAGAAAAAGACGAGAATTTAAAAAAGTTGACCAAAATACATACAAAAAAGTGTTAGGACCTAATATTTTTGGGACAGCTACTTTCTCACCGACAAAAAGTGTTAGGACCTAATATTTTGGGACAGCTACTTTTCACCGACAAAAAGTGTTAGGACCTAATATTTTTGGGACAGCTACTTTCTCACCGACAAAAAGTGTTAGGACCTAATATTTTTGGGACAGCTACTTTCTCACCGACAAAAAGTGTTAGGACCTAATATTTTTGGGACAGCTACTTTCTCACCGACAAAAAGTTAGATACAACAAATAACTGGTGTAAAAAAACTTCCGCGACAAACTTTGAGCCGGTTTTTTATAAAAAAAATTATTTTGTATGAAAAATCCAAATACCGTATTTCCTCTAATTACCGCCCCCCCCTCTAATAAGCGCCCCCCCTCGACTTTGAGGGTCTTTATTTCAGAGCAGGAATTTTTTTTCGAGCAAGTTTTTTTTGCGTTTTCTTAGTTCCCGCGAGCTCTGCCGATTCTGCTTTTTTGATTTTGGATTTCCACCCGAAAATTTCAAAATGACTCTAATAAGCGCCCCCTCTAGAGGTCGATCGAAAAATAAGCGCCCCGGGGCGGTAATTAGAGGAAATACGGTATACAGTTTTCAAAATAATCAATTTCTTGAAAAATTACGAAAATTTTTTGCAATTTTTCGGATTTTCGTCATTTTTCAAGAAATTGATTATTTTGAAAAGTCGGTATCACAACACTCGGATATTCAAAAACAAATCTGTAACATAGGTTTTGTAGCTCTCGAGCTGCGCTACAATGTGAGGCTAAGATGTTGCTGAAGCGTTCCACCCAGATTTAAACTTTTGATCACTGAAAGTGATAAGAACGCTTGCAACTTTTCAAAATGACCTCACAAGTGTTGGGAGCCAAATGTTGATTTATTTAAAATTATCCAGGCAAGTTTTTTTTAGTTAATTTGAAAAAGGAAGAGTTGTGCTATAAAACTGTATATTTGGATTTTTCAAAAAAAATATTATTTTTTATAAAAAACCCGCTCAAAGTTTATCCCGGAACTTTTTTTACACCAGTTACTTCTCAAACTCCACCATCCTGGGTCCAACCATAATTTTAGCATCAAGGGCGGTATGCTGAAATTTTACCCCTACCTCTGCCCTTACCCTCACCTCTACCTTTTACCCCTACCTCTAACTATTGCGCATACCGTATTTTCTCTGATAGAAGCCCGCCTTCTAAATGAAGCCCACCCCCTAAATTTTGAATATAAAGCCATTTTTGATTTACAATTTCGAAATTTTGATGGTTTTTTTAAATAGAAGCTCATAGGCTTCTGTTAGACAAAATACCGTATCTTAAAACCACGATAAATACAATTAATCACACATCAATGTTTTATTTTGCTCCCGTCAACACAAATTAACGGACAAAATAACGGTTCACAATTGAACTCCTCATATTCAGTCTGGTGTTTATTCTTTCGACTCCAAAGATCTCTTCTAATGTTTTGGCGTTCGAAAAGAAAAATTGGAAGGAATTTCTTTTATCGAGTCCTTCTAAAAGAGTGTATTAACCACTTTTCTGAGTTTCCGCGGTCGTTATTAGGCTAGAAAACATGTCTTTAGGTGGTGCACGGACATTTTGGAAAAAAAATTGACCAAAGTTTTGATTTTTTGCGTTAGGGGACCAAGGTAAGCCAAATAATAGTATTTCACCCTATTTTGGTCACTGGAGCTGGGCAAAAAGAGTCTCTATATACATTTTATGATAAACACTCTTGCTCGGAATTATGTCTAAGGTAAGTGAGTGCGCGCATCCCAAACTGTCAAACCCCACTTATTTTGTAGCCCATTTCATTAGCTAAAAAATGAGTGATAATTTACCTGAAAGAAGTTTCAAAAAATAGATGAAAAACACAATGTCACAAACACGGTTCTGAACGAGAGGAGGCCGTTTAACAGAGAAAATACGGTATCTTAAATTTACTGTATAGACACACATTTACACTAATATCAATTTCTATTTGCATGTCTTGTGCATGTCTACCCTAGTCTGTTTAACACCTCCAGATGCCACCCCTATGTTGTAGTGGATGTCTGTGAAGATGAGGTGGTGGGGCAGGCAGGCAGTGGAGTGTTTGCAGCAGGGGGCAAATGGTACGGTCGCCACAATGACACCCCCTTGTTGCTGTTGTCTTCTGACCTTGGTGGTGGTGCCACCTCCTTGGCCGCCAACAAATGGTTGGTGGCAGTGGGGAAGGGCAGGAGAGGGGGGAAGATGCCTCCTGCCTGCGGACTTCTTTGCTGCAGGAAGGGTGGACTGCTGCTGCTGGTATTCATGGCTGCAGCAGCTGCCGCCGCTGCCAACACTCCCAAGTAGGGAGGAAGCACAGAGAATTGGGATGTATTGAGGGTGTCCCCCTTGGCACAAGCTTGCGACATGTATGCATTCAGCAGATCGTAGAGACTGGGTGGAGAAGCCAGCAGTGGCGGAGACATGTATTTGGGAGCTCTGGGGCTGGCACACAAGTCAGAATTGGATTGACTACTACTGATTGCAGGGTTGGTGGTGTGGCTGTAGCGAAGACGCTTGCTGAATTGCTCAGCTATGTGATGTTGCTGCTGTTGCGAACTGGATGGCAACTGGGTCAACAACAAAGAACTTGAGGCTAGAGAACGTTTCCGCAATAGTTCTCCTGAAAATTGTGAATATTTTAGTCAATTCAGATTTTCAGATAGTTAGTGAAATTATTTTTTTTCTTACATTGTTTGTCAAAACCCAAAACAAACTCTTCCCAAACCAAAAACTTTGCGTCTTTATATTTTTAAGTTTTGAGTATGCTTGCGCACGAACAAGCTAAATTTGCGAGGGTCCTGGAACAGTCAGTAGAGCCAGATGAGGCTGACCACATCAAAAATAGAGTAGCTTAGCAAGTCAAGTTATATCAATAAAATTTGCAAAAAATTTGCCTCAGAGCCAGTTTTATTGGCAATTATGAGGCAAAAGCGTCTGACTTGGCCCTTTTTTGTTTGTCACGATTGCATTTTTCAGACTAATTTGTATAAAGCTAGACAACTATAACTTAGTCCCGAGTTATACTGAGCTAGACCTGTCTGAGACAGTGAGTAATTCAGTGGAAAATTATAATAAATTTACAAAATCCCTAATGGTGAGAATTTTTATCAATTCCCTTAACTATTTTGTTTGGGCTGCTGCTAATTAAAAATACCACCCCTGCTCTAATGCATTTAAATGCCCCCACAAAAGGTGTGGCTGTCAACCAATGCAGGAAAACCACAACCCACACAATAGGTGGTGCCTGACAAGCCAGGGGGTGCAGCCGGCAAATCAGCAACGGAAGTCAACCAAACTAAAACTTCAACGAAAAAGACTGTTTGTTAAAATTTTTGTTGGATAACAAATGGTTATTTACATTTCAAAAAAGCAAGCTAACACACCCTGTGAACATTTGGACATGGAATTCCTAGAATCCCTAGGCCCATCCACAGTCACTTTGATAGCATTGTTGACAATGACCACCTGGGTCAGAGGGTTGGTGTGCAAGGTGATGGTCAGGTTGAAGTTCTTGCCTAACAAACAAATCCAATATGTATGATGTAAAACCAGTAAAAAGTGACTGACCTCTTCCACTTTTGCCCACAAACCGCAGGTCACTAAAGCGAGCTATTTGCGAGTCAAACTCAGCACAATTGTTTTTGACGTCAGCAGTGCAATTCTCTTCATTTCCAGCTGCCACTGACACTTTGGTGCCATCAGCCACTGGACACAGCGCCAGAATTACAAATGGAGTGGGCAACGATTTATTCGACCTGAAAGCTTGCTAGTTAACACTCCACTTATTGAACTATCTACAGTCCCCCTCCCCAAAAAGTTCGTTCCCGCCACGGTCCGACACCTTTTGAGGTTTTTGCCAATTTTATTTTGACAGTCTTGTCCCAAATATCGTAAGGATTTTGCAGATAATTGTTCAAAAGTGTTAAAATTCTCGCCTTTAAAATTGGGTTCTCTGAATTTAAGTCCTCCCTTTTTTGAAAAAGATGGCCTTAAAGGACCGTGGTTTTTGCGCGCAGCAGAATGTACAAAATTTGAATTGGCAGGGGACAGTCCTCTTTCGAGTTGTTTGAAATAACTCGAAAGAGAACTGTCCCCGGCCAATTCAAATTTATATCTTACGGCCATTTGCCCACCCTGCCTGGTTAGTTGTGGGGGGAAGGTGAGCCAGCAAAAGTACCAAAACATAATACAGTTTAGGGAAGTGGGTAATCCTTAGAGACATACTGTAACTGTTTTGGAGTGTCAATTAATTAGTGAAAGTTAAAAGTTCTGTAAATACCTGCAGCTCTCGGCTCTCGATATAAGAGCATCCTATAAAAGTGTGGGACCCAGGTGGGAAACTAATTTAAGAAGATTTGTAGTTCTGCGTATGGTAGCTGCAGCAAATTATGCAGAGGTTTTTTTGTTTACTGTTTAGCATTTTCTAGCTTAATTACTATTCCCGTGCTTATGACAAACAGGCAATCATGTTAGTGCTTTTAATTAGTCTCGAAATCTTAACGGATTTAACAATTTACGTCATTGAAGTGCTTTCCATAGATCCCATTAACCGAAAACCCCCTTTTAAACTCAACTAAATACGTATTGTGGAGACGTTGGCAATTAAGCTAGAAAATGCTAAACAGTAAACAAAAAAAAACCTCTGCATGATTCGCTGCAGCTACCATACGCACAACTGCAAATCTTCTTAAATTCGTTTCCCACCTGGGTCCATAGGATGCTCCTATATCGAGAGCCAAGAGCAGCAGGTATTTACAGAACTTTAACAAAAACGATTGACAAAATCAGAAAATCCTTGCTATTTTTGAAACCAGGCTAGCGAATAATTTAATGGATTAAAGGTTTGAATTTTGAGTAAAAAGGTGTCGGACCCAGCTGGGGAACTGGGGAAGAGAAAAAAATAACACTAAAATCGAAAAGTAGATTGCAGTCATCAATATCAGACCAACCGATCAGATTGCACCTTGTCGAATAATAATCGACAATTTCGTCAACTTAATTTTTGACCACGGATTGGGCTTATTTTCTCAGGAGCCATTTATCATGGCTATGTTTACTGGGCCTGAAAAAAATGAGTTTAGTTCGTGATCAAAAATAGGGTTAAACAAATTTTCCTTCGTGCGACATTGTCGATTATTATTGTACAATGTCCGCTTGCTGATTGATTCCCCTATCTCAGAAAACGGTCCAAAATCCCTTGTTGACATTTACGTTCATTATTGTTATGACCTGGTTGTAGCCATAATAAATTTTTAAATAATCTATGCAATAGTACCTCCAGTGTTTGGGCAGACTAGTACAGAATATGTTGGGGTGGCCAGTGCTCTGGAAACGACAGCCTGCCGCCAAGTTCCTCAACGAGTGTTCGGCTCTGTCCAGAGCCTGCTCCAGTTCATTGCAACTGCTCATTCTACAACTGCTACTATTTTTGACTGGATCCCTGCAAATACTCAATATATATACAAAAGTATTAGACAGTCTGAAAATAGGCAATAAATCCAGAAATACGCAATAAATACACTCAAGTCTTAAGGTTATCGGAAAGCCACCAAAAAGCGGATAAAGCAGAAATTGCGAGAAGGCAAGCAATACAAAACATATTCAACGCTGGCACTACTATGCACATACCGTAAATGGAACCCCCTTTTGACTTTGGGGACCTATATCTCAGAGCAGAGTCAGCATTTTGCAAAGCTTTTTAATGCATTTTCTTAACTGCCACAACTTCTACCGAGTCCGCTTTTTGAATTTCGGTTGAGCACCCAAAAATACCGAGATCAACCTCAAATTTTTCCGATTTTTGGGGGATCGAAAAATAGAGCCCGGGGTTAAAATAGAGCCCCCGGGGGCTCTATTAGAACATTTACGGTATATTGGCCTTGAAAAGGTGGTGTAATTCAACGAAGTTCAAGTAAATACTCGTTGTTATAAGCCGTGGTCAATTGCATGATGGCATTATCACCATCCATAGGCAATACTCTATTTCCTCTAAAGTAGCCAGCCAAACCTCCGAAAACGTGAAGTCAGTCTCGTGATTTGTGGGTGCTCAACCAAAATAAAAAAGCAAAATCGGTAGAGCTCATTGAAATTGACAACGTTGTAACTCTGGGCCAGAGATTTCCTGATATCAGAAAATCTGATATGATAGTGAAATGATATGATATGCCCTATCATATCATCCGGCATCATATCACATCATATCACCATCATATCAGACGAAAATTCCGGGACGTATATCATATCACTATCATATCAGACGGAAATTTCGGGCACCCATATCATATCACTATCATATCAGACAAAAATTTCGGCACCCATATCATATCACTACCATATCAGATTCCCGCAATTTCCCGTGCTCCATTTTCTCCCCTTCTTCAAGCCAATTCCACCCTCTTTTACGGATGCCGAAATTATGGAAGCCACTACTGAAGAGCCAGTAACAACAAGAGGGCAGTGGAAGGGCAAAGGAAAAACCGTGATTCTCTCTCTTCCGGGCACCCATATCATATCAATATCATATCAGACGAAAATTCCCGGAATCCATATCATATCAGTATCATATCAGGCGAAAATTTCGGAACTCATATCATACCACTATCATAACAGACGGGAAATTCGGGTACCCATGTCACATCATCCGGGTATCATATCAAACGCTATCATATCACCACCGCATCAGACGAAAATTTCAGGCGCTCATATCATATCACTATCATATCAGACGGGGAATTCGGGCACCCATATCATATCATTCGGGCATCATGTCACACGCTATCATATCACTACCATATCAGACGAAAATTTCAGGCGCTCATATCATATCACTATCATATCAGACGGGAAATTCGGGTACCCATATCATATCATTCGGGCATCATACCAAACGCTATCATATCACTACCATATCAGACGAAAATTCTAGGCGCTCATATCATAGCACTATCATATCAGACGGGAAATTCGGGCACCCACATCACATCATTCGGGCATCATACCAAACGCTATCATATCACTACCATATCAGACGAAAATTTCAGGCGCTCATATCATAGCACTATCATATCAGACGGAAATTCGGGTACCCATATCATATCATTCGGGCATCATACCAAACGCTATCATATCACTACCATATCAGACGAAAATTCTAGGCGCTCATATCATAGCACTATCATATCAGACGGGCACCCATATCATACGGGCATCATATCACACGCTATCATATCACTATCATATCAGACGAAAATTCTAGGCGCTCATATCATAGCACTATCATATCAGACGGGAAATTCGGGCACCCACATCACATCATTCGGGCATCATACCAAACGCTATCATATCACTACCATATCAGACGAAAATTTCAGGCGCTCATATCATATCACTATCATATCAGACGGGAAATTCACCCATATCATATCATTCGGGCATCATACCAAACGCTATCATATCTACCATATCAGACGAAAATTCAGGCGCTCATATCATAGCACTATCATATCAGACGGAAATTCGCACCCACATCACATCATTCGGGCATCAAACGCTATCATATCACTACCATATCAGACGAAAATTTCAGGCGCTCATATCATAGCACTATCATATCAGACGGGAAATTCGGTACCCATATCATATCATTCGGGCATCATACCAAACGCATCATATCACTACCATCAGACGAAAATTCTAGGCGCTCATATCACTATCATATCAGACGGAAATTCGGGCACCCATATCATACGGGCATCATATCACGCTATCATATCACTATCATATCAGACGAAAATTCTAGGCGCTCATATCATAGCACTATCATATCAGACGGGAAATTCGGGCACCCATATCATACGGGCATCATATCACACGCTATCATATCACTATCAGACGAAAATTCTAGGCGCTCATCATAGCACTATCATATCAGACGGGAAATGGCACCCACATCACATCATTCGGGTATCATATCACACGCTATCATATCACTATCATATCAGACGGGGAATTCGGACACCCATATCATATCATTCGGGCGTCATATCACACGCTATCATATCACTACCATATCAGACGAAAATTTCAGGCGCTCATATCATATCGCTATCATATCAGACGGAAAATTCGGGAACCCATATCATATCATTCGGGTATCATATCACACGCTATCATATCACTATCATATCAGACGAAAATTTTAGGCGCTCATATCATATCACTATCATATCAGATGCTAAAAATCGGTATCAGGAAATCTCTGCTCTGGGCTTACATATAAATACTCAAAATCGAGGAGGGGGGCCTATTTTAGAGCAGGGTACGTAACTCAAAAAAGTACAACGCGGTCATTTTTTTGTCAAAAATTCAATTTTATCCAGTGCTTATTGATTTTTGAGCGCAAAGAAAAATATTTTGCCGTAAAAAATCAAAAATAAAAAATATTCGGGGTCCCTAAAAAGATCAAATATTTTCAAAAAGTACATTTGAAAGCACCCTGGAATAGAGGAAATACGGTATTAAATAATAAATTTGCTCAAGAAAGGTCTCAATCGACACAATTTATTTTGTGTTTATTTTGTATAAAATATCAGTGTACAATGAAGAAAACAAGGTGGCCATGTACTGTATTAGCATACATGAATCACTGGCTCACATCATCAAATAGTAAGTTCCATTCTTTGGTTTTTGACAAAAAAATAAAGGTGGTGTCTGCAAAGAAATTCATCAGCTCTAGGTATACAATTTAAGAAAAAGAAGTTGTTAAAAAATGACGCCATATATTTAAGAATATTGTGTTTTTAGCAACAATTAGCTAATTAAAAAAAATTGTGTCCGTTCTAATTTACGCTGGCCTACCACATGCCCCAGCAATTTGAGGCTGCATGCAGTCATAGAGGTAGGGACAACAGGGAGACCAAGGCAAAACCGCCCCTTTTGTGTCATAGGGCCTTAAACTTTAACTACTAACTTCCAGCCAGCAAAACAACAAGCCTGCTGCACTGCATACTGTAGCAGGCGAAATAATAAAAGGAAAGAGGAAGAAGAAGGCAGCAGCAGCCTACCGCCGCCACCGCCACCAAACTCATACCCAAATTAACGAGCGGGGATGGTGGGGTGGTAGTGAATGATTCAAAGGAGGTGACACCCCCTTAACAAATAGGCGACAACAAGCAGCGGGCATGTAGTTGCTGCTGCTGCTTATCTACCGATCGCCATCTCCACCACAGGGGGAGGAGGAGTAATAGCCATGGTGAAGAAGGGCGGTCTCTGATGCTACAGTTTGGGGCTTCTGAAGATACTTATCTTTTACACACAACACACTTTTGAGGGAGGAGAGCACTGAGACGGGTAGTGGTTGTCGTAGTGGTGGTAGTAACAGCAGCAATGTGATAAATGGTTGATCATTAACAAAGATAAGTGAGGAAGAAGAAATTTTGTGTGTAGCGCAAAGTTGAGGGAAAACGGAGAAGATGTTTTTGGGGTTGGGGCAAAAAACGTGGATATAATCTGCAGCAAACAAATGAACACACTTATTGGAGAAGCAACGTGACTTAAAGAATGATGAAGTGAAAAAATTACGTTTGATGCTTTTTTCCCATTTTCTGTAAAACAAAACATTGAACGAATAGAGCAACGAAGCGGAACCACAACATCAATACCCACACTTTTTTAAGAACCATGGTTTTTGCGCGCAGCAGCATGTGCAAAATTTGAACTGGCAGGGGACAGTCCTCTTTCGAGTTGTTTGAAATAACTCGAAAGAGAACTGTCCCCGGCCAATTCAAATTTATATCTTACGGCCATTTGCCCACCCTGCCTGGTTAGTTGTGGGGGGAGATGAGCCAGCAAAAGTACCAAAACATAATACAGTTTAGGGAAGTGGGTAATCCTTAGAGACATACTGTAAGTGTTTTGGAGTGTCAATTAATTAGTGAAAGTTAAAAGTTCTGTAAATACCTGCAGCTCTGAGCTCTCGATATAGGAGCATCCTATGGACCCAGGTGGGAAACGAATTTAAGAAGATTTGTAGTTGTGCGTATGGTAGCTGCAGCGAATCATGCAGAGGTTTTTTGTTTACTGTTTAGCATTTTCTAGCTTAATTGCCAACGTCTCCACAATACGTATTTAATTGAGTTTAAAAGGGGGTTTTCGGTTAATGGGATCTATGGAAAGCACTTCAATGACGTAAATTGTTAAATCCGTTAAGATTTCGAGACTAATTAAAAGCACTAACATGATTGCCTGTTTGTCATAAGCACGGGAATAGTAATTAACAAATTACAAATTTATTTTCTAAACAATAAATGCAAATAAAAAAATAACTCGAAAACATTATTGACAAAATTTATGTGGTAAAAAAACCCTTGAAATTGGTATAATAAGGAAGAGACCGGGTCCTTAAATTCCTTTTGATTTTAAGAAAGCGCTAGACAGTGGACGTCTTAATCTGCCAGAGCCACGAAATTTCAGAAGATGGCTTATTGAAGAAAAACGGTATTGCAGTCGCATTGAAAAAAGTCATTTTTGTCGGGATAGAGCTAATCAGAAAATGGATCGACGAAAAACTTACTAGAATGTCAAGATTGATCTGTAACTTGCAGCGTTTTTCAAAATGTAGATCTGCGTCAAAAGCCATAGTAAAGGACATAGCCGTCGCCGGCAATGAGAATTTGAGAATGCGCGCGGGACACTTTTTTATTGCGAAAATATTTTGGATTATCTAGGAATTCTAACGCAACTTTTTATTGGGCATAACTTTTGTTAACATCGCAACCATGGTTCGCAAAATCTACAAATCTGAAGATTTTGCGAACCATGATCGCAACATAGGATTGTCAGCAAAATATGCTGCCAAAACGACTTTTGAAAAACACGTATTAGGTAAATTTCGTCAATTTTGAAAATTGGAGTTATTATACAAAACAGTATACAGTATCTGAATTTTTTTTCCGAATTCGCCGAACACGCTTGGTTTCGGGCATAATCTTTTACTTTGATTTCCGATTTGTTAATCTTGTTTGAAAAGACTCGTGACGTATCGGCCATCAAAGTGACACCAAAATTGGTGTTGACGACATTCTTAGCGGCTACGGATGTTTATTGGAAAAAAATAAAAATTGTACCGTGGGAAAAGTTTGAAAATTTCGAACCGTTGATTTTGTCCTGTTGGCAAGCCGAAAATTGGGCCATTTCAAACTATACAACAATGCAAGCTGGGTCAATTAAAATTAGGCCGAAATCAAATAGTTTTAAAACATCTGTTTTTAGGCATCTACTTTTTTTAAAAATCGGCGCTAGTATAGAATACCCCCGGCCCCTAAAATCAGACCTTCTAAAAATCTTTGAAACTACCCTTTGGAACATCAAGTTTAGGCTTAGCCCCTAGGCTTAGGGGTAGGCCAGCGTATGGAAGTTGTGACTAATAAGTGTTTTGCGCACTTTTTCTGGGGTCTGGAACATCAAGTTTAGGCTTAGCCCCTAGGCTTAGGGGTAGGCCAGCGTATGGAAGTTGTGACTAATAAGTGTTTTGCGCACTTTTTCTGGGGTCTGGAACATATATTTGGGTGCTCTTTACTTAGGCTTAGGGGTAGGCCAGCGTATGGAAGTTGTGACTAATAAGTGTTTTGCGCACTTTTCTGGGGTCTGGAACATATATTTGGGTGCTCTTTACTTAGGCTTAGGGTAGGCCAGCGTATGGAAGTTGTGACTAATAAGTGTTTTGCGCACTTTTTCTGGGGTCTGGAACATATATTTGGGTGCTCTTTACTTAGGCTTAGGGGTAGGCCAGCGTATGGAAGTTGTGACTAATAAGTGTTTTACGCACTGTTTCTGGGGTCTGGAACATATATTTGGGTGCTCTTTACTTAGGCTTAGGGGTAGGCCAGGGTATGGAAGTTGTGACTAATAAGTGTTTTGCGCACTTTTTCTGGGGTCTGGAACATATATTTGGGTGCTCTTTACTTAGGCTTAGGGGTAGGCCAGGGTATGGAAGTTGTGACTAATAAGTGTTTTACGCACTGTTTCTGGGGTCTGGAACATATATTTGGGTGCTCTTTACTTAGGCTTAGGGGTAGGCCAGGGTATGGAAGTTGTGACTAATAAGTGTTTTACGCACTTTTTCTGGGGTCTGGAACATATATTTGGGTGCTCTTTACTTAAGTTTGGGGGGGTATTCTATACTAGGGTCTAAAAATCTTGATCTCTATATTTTTGAAATTATTTTAGTAGAGTGTGATAATTTTTAAAAAATCCAGGTTAGTGTGAAAATTTAAAAGTTACAGCAAAAATCCAAAGAAAAATGCCAAAACAAAATTTGCTGGTCAAATTCAGACTTTTGAGGGCTTCATTCAATTTAAGCCTTTTTATTTTGACGAAACCTGCTATATGTGAACCTTTTTGTTGTTTCTGCGGCGGGGAGCCATACACTGTGTTATACGAATGAAATAATTATATGAAAAAGTAACTTTAAACATTTTATTTCATTGGTGGTTCTAATTTTTTTTGAAATGCAATCGAAAATTGGAAAACTAAATTTTTGTCATTGTACATTTTTTATCAACATAGTAAAAAATGCTCGCTTTTCAATGTTTTATTTCTAGCAGAAAACCAATAAAAAGGCAGAAAATGTCTAATCGCCAATCAAAAGTCACAAAAGAGGCAAAAAAGTGATGGGTAGGTAACAAATCTGATTAGAGGGCAGGTTGTTTTCTTATCTGCCACATCTAACAAGTGTCAATTGCGCTAATCTCGGCGTGACCTACACCCAAGGCTGAATAACGCAAACAAACAGTCTCAAATTATATTAATAAGAAAAAGAGCCACAACCAAAACCTTTGACTGGATGGGTGCTGCAGCAGCCACATGTTTTATTGTGTGCAGTATCAGGAAAGCTGGCACAAGCCGTTGGACAAAAAAGTTTTTAGTAATAGTAGTGGATTATGGAAGGGGCAAATAAGTTGGGGTGTGAAAGACAAAGCACCAAATAATGGCCTATAAATCAGCTGGCTGGCCTCCGATGTATATCATATTATTATTTGTGTGATTCGGATTGACTAAGTTTGGTTTGGGTTAGTTTATAGTATAAACTTTATACCAAAAGTTTGGATCTAGCTTTTAAACAAATAATATAAAAAATATTTATTCTAATTAAAAATATATATTTATTGCATAAGAAATGTAAAGTTTGGGTTTACATCCAATATACACTATAGCGCTGTTGTCGTATGTGTGTGTGTCACGACATGTTAACTATATCTCCGTCCGGACACACAGTTAACTATATGTCCGTCCGGACACACAGTTAACTATATGTCCGTCCGGACACACAGTTAACTATATGTCCGTCCGGACACACAGTTAACTATATGTCCGTCCGGACACACAGTTAACTATATGTCCGTCCGGACACACAGTTAACTATATGTCCGTCCGGACACACAGTTAACTATATGTCCGTCCGGACACACAGTTAACTATATGTCCGTCCGGACACACAGTTAACTGTGCAGAGTTACTTAGGGTAGAAGGTTCGAATCTTGGCAGTCGCTTAAATTTCTTTGATTGACAAATAGTGATTGAATGGTCCTGAAAGTATCAGTCAACCTCAGCGTGAATAGATGGATGGGTAGGTAGGAGGGTAGGTAGGGTATGTGGGTGGTTAGTTATAGTACTTAGATAGGCCACATGAATGATACTGAAACCACCTAAATGGTACCCAAACCACCTGAATGGTACCCGAACAACCTGGATGGTACCCGAACCACCTGAACAGTATTCGAATTACCTACACATACACCCGAACCACCAGTGTGGTACTCGGACAACTTGGATAGTACCCAAACCTCCTGGACAGAACTCGAACCACGTGGATATACCCGAAAAACCAGCGTGGGACCTGAACCACGTGGATACACCCGAACCACATGAATACACTCGAACTACGTGGATATATCCCGAATCACGTGTATACACTCGAAGCACCATCGTGGTACCCGAACCTTTGATTTTGTCTCGCAATGAAAAAAATTTTACTCGAGCCTTTAGTAGTGAGACTTTTGTCGTTATTAGTTCTTGAGCATAGCTCTCTCGAATAATTTTGTGGTTGAGTCTCATGTTTTTGTCTCGATTTTTGTGAATTATCCAGCTACTTGGATTGAGTTTCAAATTTTGAATTGATTTGTTTGGTCTCGAGCTATTTTAGCCATTTCGCATTGATTTTGCTGTATTGACCATTCCAGCTGTATTGATCTGTACAGTTGGATTGATTCAATTGTATGGATCAGTCCAGCTGCATTGACCTGTCCACGTGGATTGATTTTTTTCAGATCTTTGCTTTATGCAACAGTCGTTAAATAAAGCTACAGACTGCAAGGTAGACGAGAATTGTGTTTGAAGAGCATACTGAACGATCCGGTAAGTGTCGCATTCGCATCATTATACATTTCTCGCTTTTTGTGTTTAGGTTTCTGCGCTTTAGAATAGGCAAGATAGTCTTCGAAAAACTCGAGCAAAAGTAGAGAAATGAAAAAGTCAAAACAACGTCATTGTCTTTTTTTAGTGATCTGAAGTTGCACATCAAGCAGATCGAACCCTTCGTCGCTTTGTTGTGGATGATGTCCATCAGTGCGTAATAGAGTTCTATGGGTATGATGGGCGAGACACTACTCAAATCACTCCAGGTACATGGATTGAGTTTCAAAATTGGAATTATTAATTTGGTAATATGTCATTTTAAAAAAGTTCGTTGATATTTTTGTTCAGGTCTTCGCTCTATCGATTAGTCGTGAAGTTTGAGCTGCAGTGTGGACAAGAATCATGCTTTGAGAATAAGTCTTATCTTCCATGGTCATGTGGCATGGCCATGGTCTATCTGCTATGCTTCGTTTGTCATGTCTCATGCCTCAAATGTGAGACACGACAAACGAAGGTCCATGTTTCATGCAAAAGTCTCTTGCCTCATGTCTCAATCATTCAAATGTACAGTTTTCAGTGGCCAACGTCATTGATTCCTGTAATTTTCAGGTGCGTATGTCGGCTGTTGTCCATTTTTATGATTCGAGCGTCGGAACTGATTTCTGCCTCTTCGTCTCTGGTGTTGGCAATGCTGAGGAACATAAGGATGGAGCAAAGGGCAGCCGATGGTCGAGACGGCGAAGAAGGAGCTGGATTTTTCGAGAATGAAGAAAATGTTCAAGATGCTGAAGATGATGAAATGTTATTGTTTGATGTTTGAATTGTCCTTGCTTGATGTAATAAACAGTTTTCTTTTAATACCTAGTTGGTATCTCTCAGAATAGTTGGTATTTATTATTTCCTAATTTAGTACAGGGGCCCGTTTATTAGAGAGGACCCGTTTAATAGAGTAAATACGGTAATCATTGCACGAAATCCTGCTGTCGTTAATAAATCGTTTAAAAACTCGATCTTTTAATTTTTCTGGTCTGAAAAGGTCTTTTGCTACATAGCAATGTCGTGTCTTTGACTAATTTTATCGTGAATTTTTTCTTAGTTGTCTTAGTATTATTTGAGCAGATGACTTTATCGAAAAATTCTCATGGTTGAGTTTTTTGCATTGTATTTCATTTTTCGTCCAAGTATGTGAAAGAGATTCCAAATCAATGATTTAAAGATTAAAATTTAAGCCTTTTTTTATTTTTTAAAGCGCTGAAAAAATTAATTGAAGTGGAAAAAGAAACGAAGAATATATTAAAAATGCTACAGAATTATCATCGCAAAATTAATCGAAAAACGCTACGAAAACTTCAGTGGAAAATAAATCCCGCCCGTAAGGCGGGCAAGCGCTAGTTTGGATAAATGTTTGGATCGATTTAATCTCGATAGGGTGGATCAACTGGGTGGATAGATGTGGATTGGCCGAATTGATATAATTTTTTGTATCGATTCAAACAACAAAATCAATTCAGCCAATTCAAATATATTTATCCGGTTAAATCGATCCACCTAAGGGTTGTCGATTGATTGATCGAAATCGACCTAGAATCGAAGCTTTTTCAATTTTTTCAATATTTCCGATATTTCGATAATCGATTATAGAAAATTCTCGATGTGTTTGATATTTTGATAATTGAAAAATTTCAAATCGATCGACAACTCTATCCACCCAGATTGAATCGATCCACATATTTAAAGCATTTCAATCCATGATATGATGACGGTAATATTTTGTCTGGGAGTGTCGAAACGAAGCCACGAAATCGACTGGACCCCCAGTTAAGGTGCAATTCGATTTTCAGTGCCAAGAATCTAAAAGAAACCCAAAAATTCTTAAAGCAATGCTTAACACTAAAGATACATTTAAGGGGGATCGAAGGTAAACATCATTTCA
Source organism: Ditylenchus weischeri (assembly GCA_029231635.1). NCBI lineage: Eukaryota > Metazoa > Nematoda > Chromadorea > Rhabditida > Anguinidae > Ditylenchus > Ditylenchus weischeri. Next base: position 14,102 of record JAMRYI010000889.1, on the reverse strand, counting down.
CGAGGCGCGCTGCGTGGGCCGTTGCCTGCTTATCGTAGGTAATTATAAAATTCGTCGTGGGACAGTATGAAGTAGATGGAAAGATAGCTTTTGTTCTAATTTCAGTTGAATTGACACAACTAATTGAATCGATCCAATTAATTGATTGTATCCACTCAACTGGATCGATTTATCGACTGGATTCAATCAATTGAAACATTTACACATAACCCATCAAACCGATTGAATTAGTCCAATGGAACTGATCGAATTGATTCAATTCCAAGATTTCCTGCTGGGATTTATATCACTAATTTTCAGTTAGGCAGCCTCTTAAATGAAGTTAATGTGCTCCGACAGTTATGTTACAAAGACCTAGCCATACTGCCTGGGGTGGAGTACGAAGGCACATAGAAAGTGACACACTTTGACGGATTTGACGGGTTAAATAATTAATTTGACGGGATTTTTTAACCTTTCAACGGTAGAAATCACTTTTAGCCTTTTATAAAATTTCACAAATTCATATGAATGAAATCCAATTTTATACATAAACAAATAAAAATGACAAAAATTTGGCCATGCTTCAAAACTTTTTTTTATCAAATTCCAGCCAACATAAAAATAAAATGCAGGACTAGCTTCAGCAATTAAACCAGCCGGCAAATGCAGGTGTTTCCCCACCCACCAGGATTGCACAATCGGTTGCTTTTAATCTATCACCAGCCCCTTCCTCCTCCATCAACCAATTCAAACAACCAATCCAAATAGCCTGTGGTTTGATTAATTAACACCAGCCGAGAAAACCACCAACACCAGGCGCTCCAAACTCATAAAGGCTGCTGATGTTGTTGGGCCAACAAACCACCACCACCAGGCTCAATTTGATCAAGGGAATAATCCTTGAAATTTAGCAAATCCCAGGATTTCAATTTCCTAATCACAAGCGGCTTATAACCTGAGTGCCGCCGCCAATGAAAAAACTTTCGGGCCAGGGGGTAATTAATTAAAAAAAGGAGGAAGGGTAAGCAGTGAAGTGTTCAGCCCACCAAACCTGAGCCTTGCTGAGCAGCTTATTAAATTCCTGTGTGCTTGTTGGCAAAGCTGAGAGGATAATAAGATTTAGTGAAGTGAAAACGACCACCAAAAAGTTGGCGCTCTTTGAATTGTACAGGGTGTCCCGAAATCACGCGCACATCAAAAAAATCGTGTACGTAGCGCCTCGTGGTTTGGATGGTGGGTTAATTAATTTCTGAAAAATGTCCGCTAATTTTATAGTTGCATTTTTCTCTACATTTTTGTGTCAATTTTTTAAATTTTTTAACATTATCGTGTAGCGCAAAATCTCAGCTTTCCAACGAGCTACCAAACTTTATTGAATGATTTCAGAAATGATAAGATTTAGGGGTGTGAAAAAAAGGTGTTGTTTCGTCTCAACCCCTAAATATCTAGGTTTCTGAAATCGTGCGATGAAGTTTGATAGTTCGTTAGAAAGCTGAGATCTTGGGCTACACGATTATATAAAAAGTTTTAAAAAATTCAGAGAAAAATGTAGAGAAAAATGCAAATAAAAAATTAGCGGGCAAAATTAAATACCACCCAATGTCGGGACACCCTGTGCTGTTGCTGCTTCTTTTGAGGTCCAAAGCCAGTGAAATTGGCGGCATAATGCGATTATTTTTGCAGAAGAAGGTGACAAAGTGAGAGGATGAACTAGCGAAATTTGTTTATTTTTCGGATTAGGCTTATACAAGTTAGGCCGGATAAACTAATTAAGAATTGAATTAGTGGTTAAGCCACTTGTGTTTTTGTGTCCACTACATACTCTTTTTGATTAATTTTTGTTAATTGAGTAATTTAGAAAGACAGCACCTCAAACTAGCTTAACTTTTTTGAGGAATTACAAAGTAGACAATTTGTGGAACATTCAGAAACTTAATTTGGACCAGACTTTTTTGCCTGTGAAATACTGTTGAAGATGATCTCTATATAGTATTTTGCATGTGTTAGTATGTCTGTCGCCACTTTTGTCTTTAAGCCCAATTTTCTGCCGTCTTTTGCGAACTAATGTTGTATATCTCTCCGGAACCATCAAGTTCAACATCTGAGCTATCTTTTAAGCACAAATACGTATAATTAAACTCGCATCAAACATTTTTTCTTGCCCTCCATTTCTATATAGTATTTGGCATGTGTGGGTGTGCGGGTGGGTGTTTCGCCACTTTTGTGTTCAAGCCTAATTTTCTGCCAATTTTCGCGAACCGATGTTGGATATCTCAACGGGACCCTCAAGTTCAGCATATTGGCTTTCTTTTAAGCACAAACACGTATGATTGAAGTTGCCTCTAAAAAAATGTTCCTTTTTAGTTGATTTTAGCCTGGATTTAGGGAGGATTTAAGTGTCCAAGCCCGATTACTTACTATTTTTTGCAAACCTATGAATTTTTTTTACTAAAACTTTTAACTATAATATCTTAGCTTCCTTTCGAGCACAAGAAGTTTTGTCTTCTTATGTTCAAAACATTTTAACAAAAGGTCCTCCAAAACAGTGGCACGAATTCGGAAATCCTGCCAGCCTTCCAGCTTTGCGGCAGAAGATCGAAGAAGTCCGGGCGGAATTGAGCGTGGAAACCTGCCGGCAGTGGATAGAAGAGTTCAAGCTAAGGTTGGAGAAATGCGTCGAAAAAAACGGAAAAAAAATATTCAGCACTATTTCAATGAATCTGAAGTTGTTATGAATTTTTGTGTTGTTATTGTTCGGAAATTTCAGTAAAATATTACTTTGTTTGTTGATTGGAATTCATCTTTTTGACCTAAACTTTTTTTGTTTGAAAGTTCTATTCAAGAGCTACAAAATGGTACATGACGCTTAGAAAAAGTATGGTAAACAAATTGAGAAGAAGTTGTTTGAAAAAAGATTTGAAACGCCGTTTTTTTTGGCCCACGCTGTAGGTATCGTTCTGAAGTTGATTAATGGAATTTTTTTTGTACTATTAAGGATGGATCGAATGATTTTGCGAAAGTCCAGGAAAATCCAAAATTGACAGCTTCAGAGATCCGGGAAGAACTCAAGCTAGACATCATCACTGCGAGGACTGTTCAGAATCGGTTGATGGAGGTACTCTTTCTCAAGAATGTATTGAATTAAATTTGTATCATTTAGGAAGGGCTGTTTGGTCGACGTCCAGTTTAGAAGCCGTTCATTTCGCGAAAGAATGTCAAAGAGCGTCTGCAATTTGTTCGAGACCATCAAAACTGGACGATCGAAGACTGGAAGGGTGTGCTTTGGTCAGACGAATCGAAGTTTAACATGGTTTCAAATGATGGCAAGGGGTATTCAATGAGAACTTTGCCAAAAAATTTATTGACTTTCTTTAGGCACGTTCGTCGTCCGAAGAACAAAAGATTCGATCCAAAATATACCAAAGGCATGGTAAAGTTTGGCGGAGGTAACGGAGGTATTGCAATGGCCAGGATGATGACTTCTATTCACGTTATCAGCCGAAAAAAATAATCCACAGAAATTTTAAGGGGGTTCACCCCGAAACACCCCCGCCGAAACACCCCCATTCAGATTATTTTGACTAAAACGGTTTTCAAAGAATGGCCGATTAATAAATTCTCAAAGTTCACCTTTTATTTGACACCAAAACCTTCAACAATTGATTACAGCATTAGAACAGCAAGACATTCTGTCAGCTAACCTGTACTTGAGTCGCTTTTCTTTTCTTCCAGAGTTCGCTGGTGCACAGTCCACATAGGGTTCTCAAACGGTGGAGTCCGACGACCATTCCTTGAAAGATGACCTCAAGTTTGGGATTTTTTTAGATTTCATTTCACCATTCAAAACAATGATACTCACCAACATAATTTTCTTCAAACCAATCGAGAATTGGCCTCAAATCATTTAAATCCATGGAGTCATAGTAATCGTCCAGATCCACCATGGCCTGCTCAATATCTGCCGGGCGTAAGAAAGCCTTTGCCACGATCATTCTTGCTCCTTCTGTAAACAGTCCACCTTGTCTGTAAAGAGCCATAAGATCTTAAAATAGAGCAACGCCTACACTCAGAAAATTTAAAGCACATACGATTGTTTCCCAAATGCTTCTTCATGTTCTTTGAAAGGTAAAAGAGACATCCACCCAATTTGATCCCAGGAAAGGCATTCTTGATCGCATTCATCAAACTCAGTTCAAAGTCGAGAAGAGGTTGCGTATCATTTCAAACATCTTGCTTAGGACGTGAACAACGGCAAGAGGGATAACGACAAGGTAAAAGCTCAGGCTTTGCCTGATTTAAAGTAAAAATCTGATGAATTCTTACTGGATGGTTTCTCCTTATCTGGAACGTCCTTTCCTGAATGGGTTTGTCTTGCTTTTCGTGCCCATATTTAACAGTGTATTCAGCTATTTGTCTACTTGTGGAGCAATCGGCTGCCTCGTTTGGAATCATGCTTTCGTCTGTTTGCCCCTCGTATGCAGTTGCTATTGACGAAATCCGGCTGTTCTTACTTGCTTGACGTTGACGGGCGGCTTGTACGCCAACGTCGAGAATTCACTGCAAACATCCTGGCTGTGCCACCTTTGGTTCAGAGTGACCTTGTTTTTCATGCATTTGCGGCACTGATTTGTCTCAGGTTGGTTCGAGTCTTCACGATCATCAGCAGCATTCGTGTGCACTCCATTGTCAGGCTCAATTGTGCACTGAAACCTGCCAATCTGCATTGCCGGTTAAATGCGAGGCCGGATGTGCTTGTCGTCTTCACTTTCTGTCCGAACAATCTGTATCGAGACTTGGGGACTATGGCCGGAATGATCGTTCTATTCTATTTGCTTGGTTTCCTATCACTTTAATCCACCACACGTTGGCACATTAGCCATTAAATAATAAGCTTAATCCATCTGAATAAACTTCGCTGTTTGCAGTGCTTCATGTCTTTTATCCCTTTTTGTTGTATGTGTAGCCATCAAATATATAGCTAATGTGTGAAATTGAAGCATAAGCCATGTTTACAGTGAAAATTTGAAGCTGCGAATGCAACATTTATCGAAGCTATTTATAGGTCCTAATCGCTCTAACTCAGGATGTTGTTTGAATTTATGCAGGGTCTTCTTTTCTTGTTGCTGGCAACATTTGCTGTATTCTCCGTGCTCTACATCAATTTTGGGGTATTGTTGAATTATATGTTTATATATGTCCACGTGGTTGTCAATTTCAAGCGATCGGGTGTGAAAAGCGAGTCAGACTGTGCAAAAGAAGACATTCATGCAAGAGGCAGAGTGGCTGTATCGTGCAGTGATGTTGTCTATGCTACTAATCATGCTCCTCCGTCGACATTCTCCTTTCACTACTACTTGCCGGCAGTTGTTGCTGATTCTAAAAGCATTCGTCCAATTGAAAAGAAGCCAAATGGTATGCGGCTCGTTCCTCTGAATCCGAAGCGAAAAGGATGTGGATGCCATTGCAGCTGCGTGGAATGCCGCGGAGTGGTCTGTGAAGTTTCCTGCAATTGCCAGCTCCATTGTGAGAAGCAGCAAAAGAGTGGGGTGAAAATCGACCAAAAAGTTTTGTCCTGAAATCAATGGAAACAGAAAAATCTGAAAATCGGACATATTGTAAAATTCGTGCAAATTGTCCGCAGACATTTTGTATAATTTTGAATGAAATTCGGTTGTTTTCGCCCGAATTTCAATTCAAAATTATACAAAATGTCCGCGGACAAATTGCACAAATTTTACAAAATGTCCGGTTGTCATTTATCTGATCATTTATCTGAGATTGTATAAATTTGTAGCAGGGTTGTTAATCCCGAATAAAATAACTTTAATGTTTTTTATCTGTTGTTTTCTAAAATTTAGTTTGAGTATTGTGGTGTATCTCTTTTACAATTTTGTTTATTTTTGATCGCGCCGGGGATAGAGCCACATCAAATATCCCGCCATGTTTACTGACCAGCGTAAGCGTGCTTCTCACTCGAGTCCGTGATATTTACCTTAAAAAACAAGAAAATGGGTCAAAATTACCTAAAACAACGAGAAAAGAGGTCATTAAGAGTGTATATACCGGCGAAAAACTTACAGTAACAGGACATGCAAAAAGGTAGCCGAGTCTACAAAACAACCCAGAACCTTGAAAGAGCATACTTTGTTTTGAATATTGGCACAACAAGACAGTGAATAATTTATAAAAAGTCATTTTGGGTCCGCGACGTTTCGCTCTCGTGCCGTTTCGCTCTCAGTTAAATAAATTGTGTTTTTTGGGGTGGGTTCATACCCCAGAAAACAAAAAAAAAAAGGTCCAAGGGTGTACCTAAACCAGGTATCCTAGATTTTAGGTATGTTTCTTTGGCCGCGAAGCGGCCAAAGAAACATAAAAGCAAGTTGGGTTGAAAGAAAAAAGCAAGTTGGGTCTTTGGCCGCTTCGCGGCCAAAAACATAAGAAAAGCAAGTTGGGTTGAAGGAAAAAAGCAAGTTGGGTCTTTGGCCGTCTTTGACCGCTTCGCGGCCAAAGACCCAACTCGCTTTTCATTGCAAGGGAAGTGGGAAGGGCATATATCCACGAACTTGTATATACACCCAAAATTTAAAAAAGAGCAAGCATTATCACAAAAAATAACAGCACAGGAACTCATACTGAAAAATGATTAACAACGTTGCTAATTATACAAAAGCGTGCCAAGCCATGTTTGTTAATCAAAGTGTAATAATCAAAGTTTAATTTTTAAATGAATATTTGACTGAGAGCGAAACGGCCGAGAGCGAAACGGCTCTGAGAGCGAAGCGTCCGGAGAGCGAAACGTCCTGCTCCCAGTTATTTTTGGCTACACGGGATTAAATTATAGTCGATTTGCTGCATAATTCCGAAAATTTGCTGCGAAATTACGAGACTTTGCTGCAAACAGATATTTGCAAGGGCGGACAATTGTCCCGTCATTATCACTGTTTTATCGGACAATTGCAATTTTTTCGGACAATTGTCGGACAATGACCAACATTAGCTATGCCCGTTTTCAATTACATCCCTCAGAAATTACGTTTAAATTGGCGCTTTCTTGCGTAGTTTTTAAATTTCATAAAACAAATTTTGCTATTTTGCCTGTTTGTTTTTCACGCAGTTCAAGCCCTTTTGTTTACCTCATTCTGAGTTTCTTTAAACACTTGTTGCTTTATATTTTTTTACCTCACAAGTAAAGTTAAAAACTGATACACCATTTTAGATATTCTGTTGTTGCTTGCAAAATGCTCAATTCAAGGCCGATTGCTTTTGCTAGATTTGCTACAAAGTAACTTTTGAATAAAGTTTTTTATCATTTTTATAAAATAGTACATGTAGATCGCAGTTCACAGCCAAGCGATTGAAGCACGTTCTGCCTGATCTTCCTTATGATTATGGAGCTTTGGAGCCAGTGATTTCTGCGGAAATCATGCAGTTGCACCACCAGAAGCACCATGCCAACTACGTGAACAATCTGAATCAAGCTGAAGAGAAGTCGCAAGAGGCTTTGCAAAAAGGTTTGTCTTGATTTTAAAGAACTGTGAAACTTGATAAGAACAGCAATCGCGAAATTTAAATTCGCGCGGGACCACCATAATTTTGTCAATAAAGTTTGGGCATAACGTAATTTTGCAGCGAAATTTCGTATTTTTGCAGCAAATTTTTGTTTTACCTTTCTTCTTGAATTTTCTATCCTTTATCAATGTGTTCACACTATCAGGTAGCCCTGTGATTCTATTTTCTAACAAGGTATCACGTTTTGCACCATCTCTGAAAAGAGTAGAACAAAAAAGCGTAAGTATGAACTAAATTATTTCATATTTGCTTCATACTTTTGCTTTTTTGTTATATTTTTTCAGAGATGGTGCAACAAGTGATATTTTGTTAGAAACTAGAACATTATGGTGTTATTACTTTTTAAAAAAAGTTGTGAAAATTTACTAGAAAAAAATATGAATTTGCTGCAAAATTCTACTATGCCCATAAAATTTCCCAATTCTTTTTGTTTGAGTTTAAAATTTTTCAAAATATAGAACCGTCCACTAGTCGTGCTCAAAGTTGCTTGACATTGCCAGGTTGGACGATATAGCCGACTTCCATGGCTCTACAACTTTTCTATACGAGTCGTTGTTTAAAATTGAATAATTAATGAAATTTTAATTTTGAACGCAAGCCGTTTCAAATCTGACGTTTATGACCTTATCCCACTTTTAAAAAGTAGGCAGAAAACTTTCGTCAAATCAGCTAGAACGCTTATAGAAAAGGATTTACACGAGATTTATTATCAAGAGATTAGTCGTAAGAGAAAGAAATTGCTGGTACCCGCCTTAATTGCTGTGTAATGCGCTGGTATGCCCTTCAAGGACTGTATTGTAGTGGGTTAGAATTTTTAATTGAAACGGATTTTTTCTGCAGGAGATATTCGAGCTGCCATATCTCTTCAAGCTGCGCTAAAATTCAATGGTGGTGGACACATCAATCACAGCATCTTCTGGACGAATCTGTGCAAGGAAGGAGGTGAGCCAAATGGAGATCTTTTGGACGCTATTAAGCGGGATTTTGGTGATTTGAAAACTCTTCAGGTGAGCTTTTGCTTTCGAAATATCATTATATGCTGATCGTTATATATTTATAAGTTTAGGACCGTCTCAGTACCGCTACTGTGGCCGTTCAGGGATCCGGCTGGGGGTGGTTGGGTTACAATAAGACAGAAAAACGCCTTCAGATTGCCACTTGCTTCAATCAGGACCCTCTTGAGCCGACTACGGGTATACTTTTGGCGTCTTGTATGCGGTGTCTAAACTCGTATAGTTTTTTAGGATTAGTGCCTCTATTTGGAATTGATGTGTGGGAGCATGCCTATTACCTGCAGGTAATAGAAAAGGATTTACAAGAGATTTATTTATCAAGGCAGTATTTTTAGTACAAGAACGTGCGCCCTGACTACGTGAAAGCGATTTGGAAGATTGCTAATTGGAAAAACGTTGAGGAGCGATTTCAGAATGCTGCAAAGAACTGAGACTATAATATATAAGAAAATTTTCGCTTAGTCATGAAAAGTTTCTTGTATACCATATGCTAGCTATTGTATTCCCCAAGGGATCTGCCTATTTTCGTTATAATAAATAGTTGTGCCAAAAAAACTAAATTCAGTTTTTAGAAAATGGCATAGGTGGTTAATTATTTTGCATGATATATATTAAAATTTTAAACTTGTACTTTGGCCTGCTTGATTTAGGATTTTAGAATCCGCTTTAAATATCTGGGCCTTTGCTTTTTGTACCAACCGCTAAATAAAGAGTTTAATTTAGATTAGAAAGAATGTTTGGTTCGCCTTTTGCGCTTTTTAAACCGTTCGGCACTATCACTATGGCCGTTCGAAACAACTGTCCTTGGCATAGAAGCAGTTTCACGCCATACTACTTCCCGTTCCATCAGGGAAAAAAAATGAAGAAGGGTAAGTGCTCATAAGTATATTTTACGTATGTCATGTGTTTGAACGTAGCTTTTTAGGCTCAGTGCAGGGCCGGCTTGAGACACGTGGCGGAAGACTCATTGTAAATTTGATAGTAATTAGATTTTTGTATTAATTGTACTTTTAGGTGATGCGTCGCATATTGCAGGAGGATCACTTCTTTGGTTGGCATCACCAGACAAAGCCTCAGGAAAAACGAATATCATATCCTCTTTAAACTAATAGATGGGTCTTGTAGAGCTTGTTGTTTGTATTCGTTGTTCAAAGATGAAATATCGGTTGATAGCATAGGATGCTCATATATCTTTACGTTTTACTTAACTACAAACAGAGAAGAGACTGTGAGCATATTTCTTTTTTTATATACTTTTTTTTTTAAACTTTCAAAATTGAATTCCCGGTTTTTTAAATAAATTTGGCTTTTTCTTGAATTCCTACAACATACTGCAAGTTCTTGAAGTGGTCTATTGTCAGTTTTGCAACCCGATTTTCCGACAATTTCTGCGATACTCTTGGAAGGCTTGTGGGTACATCGATGGCGAAGAGCAATTTCAGACACCTATTGAAGTTTTTTTCCGAAGAACTCTGTCACAAGTTGTCATCATGAACAATGTGTTTGCATGAGCTTCATTTTCTGTTCTTATTGCAAAGAACATCTCTGCTTTGATCACTTCGTTGTAAACAAGCATTGTCATTGATTGTTTGTTATTTGTCAGTAAAGAAAGTTGATCACTCCCTGTTTCACGATAAAAGACGTTAAATTGAGGCTTAACTGCAAAATTTCAAAAAAAAAGAAGAACGCACTGATGGGGAACTGAACCCGCGACGTAAAAATAGAGCCTGAATCTATACCATTGCGCCAAACATACCTGTACAAATCTGTTTTTGGTCTGCTATAGATAGTAGCTCACAAAAATTTCTTATTTTAAAAGCCAATATCTCGGCGCAGTCGCTCTCGTAGCCGATTTTGCGAACGGTTTCGTGCCCAGCTCGTTCAGGGCTATCTTTTGGTATATAAGGTTTTTTGATAGGCCACGGGGTGGTCGTGCCTTTCCCGTGTAAGATTGTAATGGTAATAATTAAATATGGATTTTTTCTGTTGCAAAGATTTCTTTTTGGTGCATATTGTTTTGGTGTATATCGGTTTTTTTTCTGTGCAAATCGAATCTTTTCTAGTGCAAAAAAGTCCTAGTGCAAAAGGGTTTGCACCAAAAAGAGCCGATTTGCACCAAAAAAGAGCCGATTTGCATCAAAACTTTTTTGCATTCCATCTCATTTGGGCGTATCTCATTTGGGCACCCTAATTGGAGCAAACTGAACTTGGGTACCCTCATTTGAGCACTAGTTTCAAATATGCTGAATTTTCCACTAAAAGTTGCGGCTGCTCAGATTTCATTCGTAAAATAGTTTTTGGAGCAACATCAGGTCATAGGGGGATAAGAAAACCACCACGTCATCATCCCGAAGATGCCTACCTCCAGTAAAAAAATTGGATGACGATATCAGCTTCAAAGTTCATGTTTTGATGGCTGGAACATAACGGCAACCTATGATTAAGCTTTCCTAAGAATTAGTACTGGCGGCTTTATAGCGTTTGGAAGGGCAGAGCCCAAACCACAGGGGGAGACCATGCGAAAATAGTGTTTTTTAGAGATGATGGCTTGACCTTTTCGGGACGGGACGGGTCAGAATTCAAATTTAAAAATTTCGGGACGGGACGCGGGATGGGACAGGTCAAAAATTTATATCGGGACGGGACCCCGGGACAGGGAAGATTTTCGGGACGGTCATTAAAATTTCCGATCGGGAATTCCAATCCTATATGCTTTATTCATGCTTCAATTTCCAGACCTTTGACATTCTTACGATTCACGTTTGTTGGGCTTCCTGTAAGATCTGATTCATGGTACAGCCAACCCTCAATATAACGGCCCGCAGTGGGACCGGCCGCGGGGGGACGTTATACCGAGGGTCCGTTATATCGAGGGTTGACTGTAATTACAAGTTGAAGGTAGTTGTTGAAAAATTGAATTTTTTTCGGGACGGGACGAGACGGAATTTAAATATTTTTTTTCGGGACGGGACACCGCGGCGGGATAGGTGCCAAAAAATTTCCGGGCGGGATTCCGGGACGGGACGATTCTCTAAAATTAACGGGACGGAATTGTCCCGTCATCATCTCTAGTGTTTTGGACATTAAATATCAAAAATAGTCATCAAAAACTAAGTCGATCTGCGTTTACAGAATTTCGAAAAAAGCCCAAGAAAAAAAGTTATGACCATTTAAAAGTGGGCAAATTTTTTAACACACCCTGTAGTAAGGAATCCCGGTATTTGTAGCGAAGTGGTAGAAATTTGGTACTTCTAGTACTACCTCTGCAGTAGCACTTGTATAGTAATATCCAGTAATTTGGCGATGATATCGTGGTGGTGGTCTTACTTAGTTGGTTATGGTACTTACCATAGTTGGGCACCTCCAAAAAACCACCGCCGCCGCCGGCGGAGCTGCCGCCTACTATTGCGTTTATTTCTAAAAATTTGTAGCTACTACAACGATTGTCATACTGTGTTTCGTAAATTTATTGTTTTTTCGGCTATTTATTCCATTTTATACAGTTAATTTCGAAAAATAAAAAAATTCTCAAAGTCAGGACATATGCCAATATAGCGCGAGGGGCACCACCATGACCACAAATTTTCGCTGCCACCGGTGGCGGCGAAAATGTTTGACACGCCTTTTTTGCTTGTTTTCTCACTTGCTACGGGCCAGACTACTTGGATTAAAAAATTCGGAAACGGGCCGCAACGGTGTTGTGCTGCCCGACTTTTTAAAAATGTTAACATAATTTTGAGATTCCCTGTTTAATTTTTTGACCAAAAGATAGCGCAAAATTTATGCGGATATGACCGTATATAGTCCTACTCATATCCATAGTGGTCCAGCCGTCCGGCCGGCCCTGTCCCGTCCCCGTCCATGACGGCCGGGTTTCGGCCGGCCGGAGGCCGTCTGGCGAAAATTTTAAACCTGGACGGGACGGCGGACGGGCAGGCAACGATCCGGCCGGCAAAAATTTGACGTTTAACACGGGGCGACGGACCGGCGGCCGAAGATTTGGAGACGGCGGACGGTACGCCGTCCAAATTTAAAAAGAATGGACCACTATGCACATATCATATACTTTCTTCTCTTCTGCTAGTTGCTGGGTTTGAGAAAAGGCTCTTTGCTTAGAGAACTCAAACTCTTTACTATACCCGAATTTATATTAGGTCTTAAACACACTACAAATATTTTTTTCTGTGAAAAACGCTGCATAGTTGTGGATAAAATAAGGGAACGTCCATAAATTATGTCACGCTGACAGGGGGGGTGGGGGGGTCCCAGCCCAATCTGACAAAATCTGACAGAGGGGGGTGGGGGGTAAATGGTCTTTTTTCTGACAGGAATGTCAGATTTCACAGAAAATTTTCTTGAATAGTTTAAATCAGTTTTGAAAATTTTGACCTAATTTTTTGTGTATTTGTTTATCTGTTTTGCACGTTATATAAAAAATAAATGTATTTATAGCAAAATAAGATTAAAACATATAGTCCATATTTTATTATGGCTCATATTTTAAGTTTTCCATTTCTAATTCTTGATAGTTTTCTTGAAGGGCTCGCACTTGCCTCATTTCCTCAGCCAAATCTAATTCGTCTTCAATGACGGTTTCTTCAGGATCCTGGAAATCCATGAAATCCATTTCGAATTCTTGGCAAGCCTTTTCATGCATTTTTCCGTTTGACGCTAGACATATAAAGCCGACAATGCTTACACATCATTTTCTCATACTTGTCTTTCATAGTTGGGCAGTACTGATCAAAGCAAATGGGTTCAGAAAAGCAGCTGCTGAGTGCGAGTCTGTCTGCCAAATCTCCAAATTCAGGTTTTCATCACCCTCTTCAGCTACTCTTGGTCCTCTTGCGTCAAAAACACTTGGGATAGGCGCAGGGAGAAATGATGGTAGGAAATTTGGAAGTTTTGCACATCGGTAACCTCCACAGCACCAGTCTTTTCCGCATTTTCGGATCTGCAGTGTGTAACGACTTTGGCGGACATGCTCTGTGAGCCAACAAGTTCTCCAGGAAGAATGGCAATTCCGCGGCATCTTTTCGATGTACTGTAAAAACTTTGGCCATTGATTGTCTAGACGTATTTTCAAATATTCCAGGTTAAATTTTTATACTAAAAATTACGATTTCTGACCAAACGTCACAAAGTATTTCTGCCGCAGCTTTAAAGTTCCGCCTTTCTAATTCTCCATTAATGGTTTTGCCTGAAGAATCAAGGTGAGTCCCAAATGTGGCGACTGTAGTACAACACCGGATAGATGCTTTGAAAGCGGTGCCATTCTTCTTCCACTGGATTGTATGCCGAAAAGCCAGGAGAATTTGTGAAAAACTGCCAAATAATCTAGTTTCAATTCCTAAAATTTAGATTATTGTGATTTTAAAATGTTGCATTGTAAACCCTGAAAATCAATGTCCAAGCTAAAGGTTTTCAAAACGTGGACTCGTCTGGCTCCACCATCAACGTTGACAAGAACAATTGGTTTGACGAGCCCATCATCTCCTAACGCAAAGTCAAAGTCCTAAATTGAACCAATACCTGAAG